>CABEEJ010002309.1:39036-64723 GCA_901482245.1 Timema douglasi | reverse complement strand
AAAAAAAAAAAAAAAAGAGGTGGACAGGGGAAGAAAAAAATGCCTTGTGATTTGTGATTAATATGCGGAAAGTTTTGTTTAGTGGAACAAAGAAGGATTATTTGATTGTGGAATTTGGTAACGCTCCAAAATAATTTTGAATTTTGTTTGTTTACATTTATATAACTTAAAAAATATTATTATAAAATAATCAATACTAGATATAATTAGTTTTATACACACACTGTCAGCGTGGTGGTGATTAAAACTATATAATTTAACAGAACTGGGGGGTTTTAATCATAAGATAAACAGTAATATTCCATACCCGCTTCAGAGGCCTAATGGTCTAAGGTGTCACTCTCATGTTATACTGGCCTGCTAAAGACGGGGAGATCAGGGTTTGAATCTAGATTGGGTCTACTGAGTGTGTTTTTCTTCAAATAGTTTCCCACTCTCCATCCACGCCAATAAAGATATAATACCTCTAAAATACGTCCTTCCTCATCCTTACCCCATAAGAGCAATTATCATACATGTATACAAACAGGACAGGTAGTAAGACGCGGAGGTAAAAAATAATATTACACTGAATGTATTTATGCATTACATCGCGTCTTTATTACTATCCTGGTGACCCGGCGGTCTAGGGGTAAGGTGTCAGAATTCTGTGCTGGCGGCCGGGGTTCAATCCTCGGTCCCGGCAAAGATTTATCTGATTACCAAACCCTTCCTTCACCTCTGACAGGACATCTTGTGAATGTGAGGAATGCCAGGCCTCCACCGTGGTTCGGATCCCACGTTAAACTGTAGGTCCTCCATTTCATCTCACAATCACCCTACCATTACACATTAGAGTAAGTGCGTGTAGCCCGAACGGGTAGTAAGACGAGGTGCTAATAATAATAATAATAATAATAATATTATTACTATTCTCATTAATTAATTAAGCTTATTGTATACTTGGGTTCGAAGAAGTTTCAATTTAAAGAAAATATACTCACATTTGTGTGAAAAAAAAGAGATTACGAAACCATTCAGAAAAGGGAGGGGAGGGGGGGGGAGGGAAACACGTTCAGTAGGTCCCTCCTGCGTTTTGAGCATTGACCCTCCCCGGTCACTGGCGAGTCGGAATAGACTAGTTTGAAGTTCATCCCATTCGCACACCGATGCGGGCAAACTCAACGTAGAATGTTGATAATGGAGTACAAAAGCCGTGCTTTCTTTTTTGTGAGATATTTTGTTATAAAACTGAGTTGCAACATTTGAAAGGATTTAAGACACCGCTTGTCGATGTGAAAAACAAGAAAATAAAAACATAAAAAATATACATACATAAAGAGTTACAAAACATAAAGAAAGAGAAGACGCTATAAACAAAGATTTGCAAAGCAACAATACTAACACAAATGTAGCCTAAAATAAGAACTTGTTTTATTTCCCAGAGATAAGAAGCCACAGGCAAATAAATACAAAGAGAAAAGAGCTTTCAAAGGAGAGATACATTGGAATATAGGGGGGTGGGGGAGAAAGAAAGATCGTCAAAAAGATAAATAAATGTTCTATAGGGCAAATCAAAACTAGAGAAAGGGAGAACTAAAGAGAATGAGAGAGAAGATACACACAGAGAGAGACAAGTAAAAATGAGTGGTTTCGGAGTGTGACTCCACGCACGAAACCAATGGAGGGCATTTATTATCACCGGTTGCAGATAGTCCGGGGAGGTGGGGGAGCGCTACCGCCAGTATGAATAATGATCCCGCGGGGTTGGCAGGAGTGCACGTGACATCGGCCTGCGGGAAGGGGGGGAGGGTGTGACGTATCACCGGGTGTTGATGGGATGCTCTACATTCTACCTACCGTACGTCTACAAACAAATTACACCCCACTCACAAAAGTCCTCCGCGGAGCTACTAGCTTACGGTCCGGGGAGCCATTAAAGTTTATGTTACGCCGAGTTAAATAAATTAGCTCCCATCGAACGATGCTGGGCTAGTAAAATACCGGCAGAGATGGGCACACGGATAGTGGACTAGACTTTCTTCACCGACATTCCCTTGTATCCCTAGTTTCAAAGCGTTCTTTGTATTTACGAGGACAATTCCATATCAACTTCCAATTGGATTATAAAAAAGACAAACATAGAGAAAAAAATCCTATTATCTACAAAACTTATCTCTATATAGTGGCATTACTTTTCCACAGTCACCCCCCAAATTCAGACCATTGTACCATTGTACCATTGTACCATTGTACCATTGCACCATCATTTGCAGTACCTCGTCAAGGGACTGCACCACCAGGCTACCCAGCCGGTTAGTGACTCCACCAATGAGCTCCTCGTTTATTTAGGAAAGCTGGGTAGCCAATCAGAACTTCATCTTTCTGAACGGTTGGTAATCGCTTGGCAGCAGGTCCGGACTGTAAAGCGGGGGAGGGGGTGTCTCAAATCTATCAGTTGAGCTGCTAGAGTAAAACCTCTGTGCGTTTTTATTTCGAAACGCTGAAGAAACTTCAGAGGTAGATTTGAAACAAAATACGCAAGAAGCTCACCAAAGACTTAGTTACAAGACAACGCGCGGCCCCAACACTGCGGCCCGTACAAAAGTTTTACTCCAAAAATTCAACTGGTAGATTTTTGACTGCCCATCTTACAGCCCGGACTTTCCACCCAGCGATTACCATCTCTTCGGAAAGATGAAAATCTGGTTGGCTATCCAGCTTTTCTAAATCGACGAGGAGCTCATTGATGGAGTCACTAACCGGCTGGGTAGCCTGGCGGTGCAGTCCCTTGACGAGGTACTGCAAATGCTGGTGCAATGGTACAAGTGTCTGAATTTGGGTGGCGACTATATGTAAAAGTTATGCAGCTATGTGTGTGCCGCCTGGCTTCTTTGGTGCTGACTGACAGTTCACAGCTTACTTCTGACAGTCAACATTTAGGTATATACCTAGATTTTAACTGTCAGAAGTGACAGCGGCTAAATACATATTTTTGCAGATCACATGGTTCGGCGAAGGGATACATAATTTGGTCTGGTAACTTTTCCAAGCCATCATCTGTCAGCCTTGAACTGTCAGTCAGCACCAAAGAAGCCATGGGTCTACTATATATAAGTTTTGTGTGAATAAAACTTTCTCTCTCTCTTTTCATAATTCTTTTTACCAGCCAATCGGATGTTTATTTTGGAATCACCTTCGTATTTTCCATTGGCTTATTATTTATGTTAAACGTAAACAGATCTTAATTAAGACCACATTTGGCTTTATTTTTTTTATCACCGTGTCTTACTACCCATTTAGGTTATACGCACACATGATCATTACTCTAATGAGGTGAGGATGAGGAAGAAAGCATTTTAGAGGAAATAAAATGGAAAACTATTTAGGAATAAAAACACCCTCAGTTGACCCAACTGTGATTCAAATCCGGATATGCCAATTATAGGCGGGCCTGTTTAACAAGAGAGTGAAGCGTTAAAGCGTTCGATCACTGAAGCGGGTGTTTGGCTTATGCCTGCTCTTCTGTGCTTCATAAATCTTTGTTTATAACGTATTTTATTTTATTTTATTTCATACTCCTTCCTTAAGATGTTTCCATTTTCTCGTTATTATCATTGACAAGCGGTGTTATGAATATTTTCAAATGCTCTACTCAAGTTTTCTAACCAATTATCTCAAAAAATTAAAGCACGGATAGTAACAAGTTTTACATTAAGTTCACCCGCGTCGGTGAGCGAGCGGAATAAACTTCAAGCTCATCTAGTACAATTTGTCAGTGATGGTGAGGTAAGGGTTCAAGTATAGGTTGTGTCTATTGAGGTGGGGGAGTCAAGTTCCTCCACGGTATTCCGATAGTAATGGTCGAGTTCCTCCACTTTTATAAGCGGGGAGGATGCCAAGGGTTAACCCCTCCCTTTGTTTCATCAAAATCCACGGGAACAGGAGGAGCTTCACACAGTTAATTACAAAACTAAATAAGAACAAGGTGACCTGGTGGTCTAGGGGTAAGGTATCAGACTTCTGTGCTGGCGGCCGGGGTTCAATCCTCGGCCGTGGCAAAGATTGATCTGATTACCAAACCCTTCCTCCACCTCTGAAAAGACATCTTTTGAATGTGGGGAATGCCAGGCCTCCACCGTTGGTTCGGATCCCACGTTAAACTGTAGGTCCTCCATCTCATCTCACAATCACCCTACCATTACACATTAGCGTAAGTGCGTATAACCGCGGTGCTAATAATAATAATAATAATAATAATAATAATAAATAAGCACAAAATTCATCAAAGCATGGAAGATTAAATTAAGTTAGGTTGTACTAAGATATTTTATTTGGACTACTTATAATCGCTTTCTTGAGTTGTCGTGGAGGGAATCGACTTCATCCCTACCCTTCAAGTGGAGGAACTCAACCCCTTTCCCACCCCTCAAGTGGAGGAACTTTGAAATGGAACTAAGTGTTATTTTTTGTAAAATCTGGGTTCAAACCAGGTCCCGTGGAAACAAACCGCAGCCTACTGAGGGTGGCCTCCGCTAAATGGGTTACCATTCTCTTTCCATACAAATGCGAGTATTCTTTCTCTCCCTTAACTAATCCAACAGCCTGATTAAATGAGGTTAGCCTGGTTGAGTAATAAAACACGATGTAGGGAACATACAAGTAATACATCCAGAAGAATGCTATTGTCTTACCTTACAATTCAACCTCCTCATCCTGTTCTTGTAGATCTGGGAGGTTGGATGTTCAATACATGATTTTTCTTTTCACCTTTTCTTCAAACAAAGGCTTATACAGCTAGCTACCTTTAATTATCTTTCCATTTTATTTAAGCTAGGTTGTTATTAATTTTTTTTTTTAATTTGACTACTAACGTGTACTTTTTTAAACACTTTTATGTTAGCATAACAATACTTATAAAATAACAACCAGGTTCAGTACCATCTCATTACAGCCCAATTTTAATATGAAGGGGGTGACCTGGTGGTCTAGGGGTAAGGTGTCAGACTTCTGTGTTGAGGGTCCGGGGTTCAATACTCGGTCTAAGTACAGATTTATCTGGTTGCCAAACCCTTCCTTCACCTCTGACAAGACATCTTGTGAATGTGGGGAATGCCAGGCCTCCACCGTGGTTCGGATTCCACGCTAAACTGTAGGTCCTCCATTTCATCTCACAATCACCCTACCATTACACATTAGCGTAAATGCGTATAACCCGAGCGGGTAGTAAGACTCATTGCTAATAATAATAATAATAATAATAATACGAAGGAACTTGAGTGACAGCGTTCACGTATTCATACGTCAAGTCATAAGATATGCAGCTGTCCTCTTTGATTTGTGACGCAACAGATTAAGCTTGGCCCCCCCCGCAAGATATATCTTCAGTCCCCCTTTTCCAAGTAATCTAACACCTTAATAAATGTTATATAAAATAATTACCCGCCTCGGTGGCGTAGTTAGCTAACGCGCTAGTCGTGTTGAGCTCTACTGCTGAGGACGGGGAGATCTAGGTTCGAATCTCGGTCGGGTGAACGGGGGGGGGGGTTCCTAAATGGTTTTCCACTCTCCCTCCACGCAAATGCGGGTTCACTTCCTCTAATTCAACCTTCCCAATTCCTAATCCATTAGAGTANGGGGGGGGGGTCCTAAACGGTTTTACACTCTCCCTCCACGCAAATGCGGGTTCACTTCCTCTAATTCAACCTGCCCAATTCCTAATTCATTAGCGTAATTAGTGCTTGAAGTGTATAACCCGAACGGGTAGTAAAACGCGGTGCTAAATAATAATATAATAAATAATTAATAGCCCTAAATAGTTACTAATTTAGTAATCACGCCTTATATTGACTGTTTTAGCCTCGGTTTTGTGTCGGGAAAGTAATAAATCAGTCATCCAGCCAGCTTGAATGCATGGAGACAAAAAACAAATTTGCGTTATTTAAAACACAATGAAATACTTGAAATAATGCTATAGCTTAGTTATAATTTACAACACTTTATGTATGATAAACATATTCAACTATCCAAACTATCAATAATAATGACATGATTTATTAAATTACAATTTATTTCCACCTGATTTATAGTAATTTAAAGTTTCCTTTCGTGGGCCCCCTCATGCCATTGAGGCCCACAACATTTCAGGCTTTGTGGGCCTAGGTGTTAAACCAATGTCTATCATATTAGTCGCGGTCAAAATATGGTTTCTTGGTTTGGTTAAGCTATGGATGCAAAGCTAATAGTTACATTCATTACTATTTTTAGCCTGTGATCTGGGTCTGTTTTGTTTTCAAGCCATATATTCTGCACTACCTGCTGGCTAGGCCTGTCGTAGCTTCATATGACTTATAATCTAACTCAAGACTAGGACAGGCACAATATCCAGTCCCCGGCCATTAATTTATCACTGTGAAAGGGTAAACACACATTTCACCAATGATAATTTTTTCGATCATGCTGGGAATCGAATCTGGGACCCTTAACTCAGTAGGCAGAGACACTATCGATTGAGCTAAGGTGTCTGATTGTTGCAAAGCTGATTAGTTTTAGTAAAAGTATTAAGTTAAATCATTTAAATGTGGACGTGACAAAATTGGCCAAAATCATATGTCATAAATGTGTTAAAAATATTTTGTCTACTTTTATCTTTCATGATTCAAGATTTCAAAAATTTCTTGCAGTCCTGGCCAAAATATTATTATTATTATTATTAGCACCGCGTCTTACTACCCGTTCGGTTTGTACGCACTTACGCTAATGTGTAATGGTAGGGTGATTGTGAGATGAAATGGAGTGTAACGTTGCTTGAAATCAACGTTACAAGCAAGAAGAAAATATGAATAAAATAACACTAATTCTACAACCACGAAGAGTGAACATAACTGGACTCACCAAAAGTGCCCCGTTTCTCGGTCTGTGTGTGTGAAATCTTGTCAACAAACATCCCTGCCCGCGCACATTGTTTCCGCCCTGAGTGAAAAGACGTAACTGGAAAAATCAGAGGTGTGGCATTGTGAGCGTGTTATTTTCGGGTTGCTTCATGGGAAGCGATCATGTGGTGATCACGTGATGTTCCAGACGCCTCTCCAATGACCTATTTGTTCGTTACTACGCCAATCCCTCTGTTCCATGTGAATGTTCTCCTATGTTCTTTTTGTTTTCCCCTTATGTTCCCCTCCCCTCAGAGAATAACTGTTTATAAACTGATGTCGTGTGTCTCAATAGTCACTTCTTGAATCATCCGTGTCTTGGACACTTATCCTAGGATGGGAGTTTTCCCAAGGTACAAATTCAATTTCGGTCGTACTAGTCAAAATTACTCTTTGGAAATTTGTTAAAGGTTTATTGGTAAAATTTAGGTTAGGTCTAAATTCTTTTTTGGCCAGTACATACAAAATTTGCTTTTTGGCTTTCATCTGTCGTTTTGGGTATTTTCTTTTATATTGTAGGAATGACAAATTACGTAGATCAAAGATGGCGTAATGTTGTTTGTTATTCGTTAACTATATTACTGAGGTTTTTTGCCCTTCCGGCTTGGTAACATGATTAGAAACTATGAGGGACCTTTTTTATTTGTAAGTTCTATAACTTACATTTTTGAAGGCGAATGCCTGGGTAGTATGGGAAAAATTGATGGCCCATACGGCTAAATTTGTTTGTTGGATTTAGGGTTAAGACTAAAATAAATCATTTATTTTCTCTTTTTTGGTTGCCATAAAAAATTTATGCTTTTAAATTGTTATTATAAAGCATACTATCTTTTTGCAAAATGCGTATAGGTATTGTTGTTAGCGGGTTGCCGCAGAGACCTATTGAGGGGTCGTATGTTACTGTGTGTAATCATGAATGTAATTGTTAGGACAAAGGTTGCTATGGCAACAGTACCGCTGTATTGTAATGGGCATATCCCCATTCTTTTTTTTTATATTTATATATATTTTCTTTTTAACTATTTATTGTTACCTATATGCATATATTCATATATATATATATATATATATTTATTGTTAATCTTTCCTAAAATAAATATTTATTTATTTGATTTGCTATCTTTAATTTTCTATGACAGGTTTAAAGTATTTTCTTATATTTCAAAGATTCTCCCCCCCCTTTCCTTTTGAGTAATAACACATAGTAACGGGTGATGGTTGAGAAGGCTTCATGACGACAAATTATTGGATAGGTCAATGTGAAGGCCTATCAATGTATATGTGGTCCTAACGCTCTTCTGCAATTTAATCATTTGTTGTTGTTTTCTTGCCCTCTTTAGTTTATTGTGCATGTGCCCCTGCCCTTGTCCATTCGAGGAGAAGGGGGGTGGTACAGGAGGACCTACAGTTTAACGTGGAATCCGAACCACGGTGGAGGCCTGGCATTCCTCACATTAACAATATGTCTTGTCAGAGGTGAAGGAAGGGTTTGGTAATCAGATAAATCTGTGCCGGGACCGAGGATTGAACCCCGGCCGCCAGCATAGAAGTCTGACACCTTACCCCTAGACCACCAGGTCACCTATAAGGCCAAAATAGTTTTGATAGTAACTTTAAATACACATATATATATTTATATATATATACATCTATACAACACTATTACATGCAAATAATAGTATATATCAAACAAATATAACAATTATTTTGATTCGGGCACAAATAATGGTATCTAGTTAGCTTTCAATATACAATTTATTACATGTTTAAATACACTTGATGCAGTATGTGCAATACACTTTTTTTTAAATAAAACAAATATATACATATTCAACAGAATGACAGACATTATTTCATACAAAGAAGGACCACTAAAAGAGTCTTATGTAGGCCATTATATTCGTCTAGTGCTTAAAGGTTCAGTAATTTTTTTTACAATACGTAGTTGGTAGATAATTTACCTGTCTTCTAACGAATGTTATATATATATATTAGAAATCACACACGGCGTTGCCCGTCACCCACTGTGGTATAAGAATTATATAAGCCCCCTCCACCCCTCATGGTGCCCGATTTAAAATGATGGAAACATTATCTCTGAAACGTGATTATAAACCAGATTAAGGGTGACCTAGTGGTCTAGGGGGTAAGGTGTCAGACTTCTGTGCTTTGGGGTCCGGGGCTCAATCCTCGGTCCTGGCACAGATTTATCTGATTGCCAAACCCTTCCTTCACCTCTGACAAGACATCTTGTGAATGTGGGGAATGCCAGGCCTCCACCGTGGTTCGGATTCCACATTAAACTGTAGGTCCTCCATTTCATCTCACAATCACCCTACCATTACACATTAGCGTAAATGCG
The DNA here is from genome assembly GCA_901482245.1 of Timema douglasi. NCBI lineage: Eukaryota > Metazoa > Arthropoda > Insecta > Phasmatodea > Timematidae > Timema > Timema douglasi. Next base: position 55,450 of record CABEEJ010002309.1, on the reverse strand, counting down.
TACAAACCGAATGGGTAGTAAGACGTAGTGCTAATACTAATAATAAACCAGATTAAAAATATTTTCTTAAAAATTTGTTAAAAATAGCCTAAATAAAAAACTAATAAAATTTAAAAATCCGGTTTCGAGTTGCATTCGGACCCCCCTCCATCCACCTATGTTAAAAATTTCAGATCTCTGCGTGCTGTAGATTTGGCTGGCCATCGCACACAAACAAACAAACAAACACACACACACACACATGCACAGACAAACACTTCCTTTTATTATTATAGATGTAACATTCACTAGAAGACACAGCGCGCTTTCAAACAATTCATTTGGACGCAATTTTTTTTTGGTTTGTTTTTAATACGAACAAAGATTGAGTTTATGTGATGCAATTTTGTGATCTTAATTTAATTTAGCTTTTTAAAAATATACATAAAAAAACACCTCCATGGCTTAAATCCGCAATCGAGTTGTACCGACCGAGCGACCGCCACTGTTAAGTGATGATAGTGCCAACATATGTGGTGTCGTGTGGTGAGCACAACTAGCCTTTCGCCCGTTAATCTCAGTTTTATAGACCGGAGCTGCTATCTTTTTATTCAAATAGTTCCTAATTGGTCCCCACGAGGCTGAGTTCAACCCACTGATTCACAGGAACATTCTGGCAGTGCCGGGGATTGAACTGGGGACTTTTTGGATCAGTAGCCAGGAACGCTGACTCTTTAGAACTCTTAGGGAAAAGAAAAATGGAATAACAAACCACTGTATGTATCCTAGTGATGAAATAATAATTTAAACGACTCACCATAATGTAATAATATTTTACTCAAAACATTTCTTCTTAAACTATGTTTGTTTGTTTGTACAGAATTGTATTTGACACAAAATAATTACGACATAGCTTTTTCTTAAAACAGAAAATGGGTTTTATTTAAGATTTTGATATAATTCAATATAAGTTAAATAGATAAATAATCCATTACTTTTAAATAAAACCCAATATAATTATTCAATAAATTTGGCTTTATAGACCTCATGGTAATATTGCGAATGTGTACACTAGCCCCGTGGCTTCTTTGGTGCTGACTGACAGCTCACAGCTGACTTCTGACAGCTTTGAAAAGTTACCAGATCAATTTATGTATCCCTACGCCGAACCATATGATCGGCAAAAACATATGTTTAGCAGCTGTCACTTCTGACAGTCAAAATTTAGGTATATACCTAAATGTTGAATGTCAGAAGTCAGCTGTGAGCTGTCAGTCAGCACCAAAGAAGCCACGGGGCTACTGTATTTTAATAAATAATAAATCACCAGCCATGGCTACAAGAAAGCCCCAGCTCTTGCTCTGATCTTCAAATTAAATTCAGAGCCAAATGTTTTAGTTACAATACGGGATTAATTTTAATGTTATGATAACTAAATTATATTTAATTAAAATAAATTTAATGAGAGTAGAAGTTTTGATTCGTCTTATTTTTTTTTTATATAAATAAGAAAGTGGTGTCGTATAAATTATGTACAGTAGTTGAGATTTATTGAAATCCTTTCATTATTATTTGAATATACTGGAGTTGGTAGATAGTTAAGGGTAATTTTAATTTATTACATTACAGCTATATTTAAATTAACATAGTTAAAAATGTAACTCTTTGTTTGACTAAAATATTTAATTCCAGAAATGTAGATAACAGCTTGGTTACAAGTCAGTTACATGTCTCATAAAAGTATTTTTCAAATGTTAGTAGTGATTATCTCAACGTTATATATATAAATAAACTTCAACTCTGATTTCGTGTAAATGTCTTGATTAACTACGAAGTTAACACATGCATCTATGATTCCCTTCCAATTTTAATGTCATTTTCAAGTAGTTATTTCCATTATCCAATTTGTCTCTTCAAAATATTTCTCTTCGTGCTTTTTAAATTTAAATTTAATTTAAAGCACCAACATTTTATTAGTGTCCTTTGATTAAATCACATGTTCATATTTTCCTCCATAAATAGTCTACAAACAATTATCTTTTCACTATTTACAACTTTATATTTTCTTATGTACCGAATACTGGTGACAAATTTTCAAATACTTTTATTTGTTTGAAATATCATACGTTAAATATTTGTTATTTAGATAAATAAAAAATATGATATTAAGAATTATTAGCGTAACTAATGTTAAAAGGGAATAGTGGTAAAGTACTATCAGAAGTAAAAAGTATAAAAAAACAATTTTCCGATTTCCTTTGGAAACAAAATGTGAAAATAGTTTTGTGCTATAAGATAATTAGATATAATTAATTGGACACTATAAACGAATAATTGGGTCTCCAAGAGTTAATTACACAGCTGGTAGCTCACGTTTTAACGAGTGAATACACAGACAAACTTAATTTGAGACTCTAAAACAAACCCGAGTTTGAATTTAAAACGGTCGCGTTTAAAACGTTCCAACTCGAGAGCTACAAATTAAAATCACTGCTTCAAAGTGGCTTTAAGCCGAGTGCGATTGACTTTGTCCGGTTAGATAGAATTTGCAAAGTTAAAACTGAAATATTGACATCTATTTCCCGATAAACACCTCTCTCATTGATGGCGCGCTAAACAAACGTTTCTTTCAGCTGTTGTGTTTCCCAACACACAGATAAATTACCATAAATCATTGCTTTGTGTATTTGATTAATGGTTATGATAAGGCTTTCAGAAAATAGAATGAGAATATAAATATAAACAAACAAACAAACCGACAACTCAAATTCTGAAGCTTATATTTTGAATATGGTAGCTATTGATGATAAAACAATTCATATATTTGTTAAAATGAAAAATTTATAGTAGCTATAGAATTTGACCAAGATATATAGGTATGTGTGGTTGCTTTTTTATTTATTTACGCGTCTTGATACCCGTCCGGATTTAAGTTACTTTAATTCTAGAAGAGCTTTGAAATGTTGTGCTGGAGGAGACTTGAGAAGACCAGCTGGTGTACAGACAGGGGGACAAAGGAAGAGGTGCTATGAGGAACGAAGGGGGGGGGGGGGGCGAGAAAAACCCNTACAAAGCAAACTGGATCGGACACATCCTTAGGAGGAACTGTCTTCAGCACGACGTCATAGAAGGAAAGGTTGAGGGAAAGAGGAGCTTAGGAAGGAGGATATAAATATTGGAAGACTTGAAAGAAAGAAGAAAGCTCTGGGAGCTGAAGGAGGGGGCAGAGGACAGGGCGCATTGGTGGTCTAAGTTCACCCACAAAAGGAATGGACCTGTCGTAAAACAGAACACATAATAATAATAATAATAGTATAGGAGGTGGGAAAGTGAGAAACCACTTAGGATAAGACCCCCCCATAGAATACCCAACTAGGGTTCAAAGCCCATACACCCCTTGTTAACATAAAATAGAGAATATATGAGCTTGACGTTTAGTTAACTTTCCCACCGAGGCGGATTGATTTTTCTCGACTAGAAAATAATCCAAAATAAACATTTTAGTTTAATTTTTTTGTTACAGTTTTGTTTCATCACACTTAATTTTGAAATAATATTTTTTTAAATGTTAAAACTATTTAATAATATATTCACTTTAAGATTTTATTTATTTGAGCATCCAAGATTATTTGGGTTAAAAGTTTAGTGTCCAAAACCCTCAATTTAAGGGCGGTTCTTAAATTACGTAAGATAAAGGAGTAAGGGGTGATGTAAAATCTTACGATCTCTTACGTAGGGGATGGGGTGAGGGGGTTAAAAATAATGAAAATAAAAACTTTGTTATTTAAGGACGGGCCCAGTATTTATCAAAATAAAAATTGGGTTCTCTTTACAAATTATATATGTTAACATTTTAAAGATGAGCGCTCCACCATTACAATGAGAATTCTCATGTGAACCAATTCAGGATACGATATTTCAAACAAAAATGACCGATGGTGGGAGGTCAAGGTCCAAATCTCAACCTAGTCCACTTGTAGTTCACAATAATGGGAGTTAATTTACTCTAAGCTATCTTCCTTAAATTTTGCCGTTGATAACCACGGTTGCTAGATGACGGCACAGTAAACTCAAAATCACGGCTGATTAAACGAGAAACTAGGTACAGGATTACGCTTTAGTCATAAATTGTATCGAAGTATAATTTTTATCAAAATTTATTGACACAGAAAAATTGGGATCAATTAAATATTTTTGTCATTTTAAAATAATAATTTTTCAATACTGTTTTATTATTATTTTTTAAATGCAAAAGTGGCCGCGTGGTCTAACGCGCTACTCTCGCAGTAGACTAGAATGCCGATAACGAGGAGGTTTAGGTTGGAATCTCGGTCGGGGGAACTGAGGGAGGTTTTTCAAAAATTCTTTTCCACTCTCCCTCCACGCACATGCAGGTACACTTCCTATTAATATAACCTTCCTAATCCCTAAAACCATTAGCATAATTTAGTAAATTAGTGGGTGACCTGGCGGTCTAGGCGTAAGGTGTCGGACTTCTGTGCTGGGATCTGGGGTTCAATCCTCGGTCCCGGCAAAGATTTATCTGATTACCAAACCCTTCCTTCACCTCTGACAAGACGAGTATTAATCGCAACTTGTGAATGGGGGGAATGCCAGGCCTCCACCGTGGTTCGGATTCCACGTTAAACTGTAGGTCCTCCATTTCATCTCACAATCACCCTACCATTACACATTAGCGTAAGTGCGTATAACCCGAACGGATAGTAAGACGCGGTGCTAATAATTATATTAGTAATTAAGCTTATAATCCGAACGGTTAGTTATTTGCAGTGGTATTAGATAATGACTAAAATAATACATTTCTTGAATTAAAACGCTAAAAGTATTTTCATTTTTTTCTCTATATTAATAAAATTAAAAGTTTGTTTGTCTGTCATGAGCATTGCGCGATATCTACAGCCCACAGAGATCGGAAATTTAAACATTAGTAGCTTCTGTTTATGAACATGTGCATCTAGAAGCAGGAATTTTAAAATATTTATTTGATTTTTAAAATTAATTAAAAATTGGGTTGGAACAAATAAAAATGAAAAAGTTTATATTTTCATGTTTGTTTGAAAAAAAAATTAATCATAGCCAGGGATAGCCACGCAATTCATTGCATGGTTACCTCGTACAAAGTCGGATACTTCTGCCATTTTCGTGAATAAATCAAATAGCCCAGGTATTAATTAGATGATATAAAAAATATACGTTTACTCAACAAATATTTAATGATAAAACATACAATTTTGTAACAATGTAGGTCTAATCTTTGAATTATTTAAGATTGTATGATTTTTGTTTCAATGTTCTATCTTTAAATCTCGCCGAATTTAACATAAATGCATTAACATGGACAATCCTATCTTGACTTACAGCTTAGTAACAAGTAGGCTACCTCTTTAATATGTAAATAGTAACTGACATTAAATCAAGTTATTGATAGGAATAGGAGAATAAAAGGGCTTGAAGTTATTGGTGATTAAAACCAATTTTACATTCTCGCTAGGGTGACCTGGCGGTCTAGGGGTAAGGTGTCAGACTTCTGTGCTGGCGGCCGGGGTTCAATCTTCGTTCCCGGCACAGATTTTATCTGATTACCAAACCCTTCCTTCACCTCTGACAATACATCTTGTGAATGTGGGGAATGCCAGGCCTCCGCCGTGGTTCGGATCTCACGTTAAACTGTAGGTCCTCCATTTCGTCTCAAAATCACCCTACCATTACACATTAGCGTTAGTGCGTATAAGTCGAACGGGTAGTAAGACGCGGTGCTAATAATAATAATATTGGTGATTAAAACCAATTTTACATTCTCGCTCGTACTGTAACCCTTGACATTTTAGTTTGTCTTTAGTACTATTAGCGTAAAGTACTACTTTTATCATTTGTTCGCTACGCCACTTGTTTAAAATAAAATAGTTCCATCCTGCCCACATGACACGCTTGTTATAGAAACATGTTACTAGTTGGGGCTCCAGACAAGTATATCTCTACTGGACGAACGAAATCAGTTCAGATGTCCAACAAAACATTTCTCTCAAACAAACATTCTCAGAAATAAACGACATTCTTTTGGAATTCTTGCGTCACTTTTATTTTCATTATGGGTCTGAACCTTTAGGGATAACAACTACATATTTTACTGTTAAAAAAAAACAAAACAATGGGACAGAAAATAAATTAATATTAAAATGTTTTAAAATAACACAAATAGCACAAATATTAAAATATTATTATTATTATTATTACCGCGTCTTACTACCCGTTCGGGTTATACGCACTTACGCTAATGTGTAATGGTAGGGTGATTGTGAGATTAAATGGAGGACCTACAGTTTAACGTGTGATCCGAACCACGGTGGGGGCCTGGCATTCCCCACATTCACAAGATGTCTTGTCAGAGGTGAAGGAAGGGTTTGGTAATCAGATAAATCTATGCCGGGACCAAGGATTGAACCCCGGCCGCTAGCACAGAAGTTTGACACCTTACCCCTAGACCACCAGGTCACCAATATAAAAATAAAAATAAAAAATGAGATTGCTAACATTTTACAAGCAAGGTATTTAGTTTTTTATAGTAATTAGTTCTTTCCATGTGTGTATATTCCATTTGTATAAGTTTTTTTTTTACTTTTCACCCTCAACTAGACTCGTTCTCTACCTAACATTGTTCATCACCTCCCCTCTTCATCTAAGTTAGCTATTAGCCTTATTGTTTAAAACAATTTCAAACTTTCAAACAAGGAGTAGAGAATAATACAAAGGTAAGTTCATCTTTTTAGCCACTCCAGTGGTCGAATGGTCTAAGGCGTCACTCTCGCAATAGAATGGATTGTCGATAACTGAAAGTACGGAATCAATGTACTGAGGGTGTTTTTTCCTAAACTATTTTCCTCTCTCTCTCTCTCTCTTTCCCCTCCATGTAAATGTGGCTATACTTCTTCTAAATTAAACCCTACTCATTCCTAACACTTCAGCGTAATCATTTCATAAATCTATAGCCCGAAATGGTAGTAAGACGCAGTGATAAAAAAACAGTTCATTTTTAAAATCCACTGGTATTTGAAAAATGGATTAAAAACCAGTGAAATATATTTTCAAAGGAAATTATTTTAAAATATTGATATAACATTTCATTTATAAAAAAAAAATACTGACATATTTTAACACAAATATGTGGGGGGTATATTAAGTTATATTTTTCAATTTTAAAACGACATGATACTGAAATAATTTTGGTTATTTTTAAATACCCTACTTTTAAAATACGATCTCAAAAATAATGTTCCACTGGCATTTTTTTTCTCCTCCGTTCGTGGTTTTGTTGTCGGAACACGCGTTGAATCACAAGTCTAATTAGCTGTGACGATTCGACAACGAACGTAATTATATTTCCCACATGGAGTACCAAGCTTTATCGCGAGTCTACTGCAGAGTAAACATACCGACAATATTAAACTGAGTACTAGATTCGTCAAATGAGCCATACATCAAGGGAAACCTTGGTTAATGCTCAAAAAACTAAAACATCACGTGCTCTTTGTTTAACCTGAAAGGAAGTAAGCTTACTATTCATGGTTCCACTATGGTGCAGTTCATAAGATAGAGCCATAGTATAATAAGTTAAGGTAAGACTGCCACCTTTCAGAGTAAATAGATTATACGTTGCACACGGAAAGCTGTTTTAGTAATTTTTTTTATTAATACTTCAAAAATTAACATGATATGTCTGGTAAATTATAAATGTCGGTAACAGAAGTCTCTATTAGAGACTAATTTAACCATAAAAGTGTCAATACATTTGTATTAAAACATATTTGCAATTAAATTTGTGTATCTATTTAAAATGTCAAACAATTACTTTAAATATTAATCCTTAGAGTTATAAAGAATTTCCCACAACAATTTTCAAATTTCATAAATATTCAAGGACTCTCTAATTTTAGAAAGAAACAATTATTTCTTTCGACAGTACGTTTTTGAGTTATACTAAATTGTTTTTAATTTTATATACACCAACAAAACAATAATTTTAACGACTGTTATCTGTGGGTGTGAACGTGGTCTATTACCACACATGATGAAAATATATCTAGGGTTTTCAAATACAAGGTGTTTAGGAAGATATTTGGTAAAAAAAAAGAAGAAGGGACGAACACGCGTGTAATTATTTAAACATGAACCCGACTTAAAGGTGTGGACATTTTTTCTTTGTTTCGGCCAAAATGTGAGAAAAATATTTGGATTTCATTCACCTGTACGCCGAACGCAGCACAAATTAAGGCACTCTTATAATATTTAAATAGCAGCTTATAAATAAATTAGAGTGTCAGAAAGCTACTGAAATATTACTAAATCAAAGATGTAACAAAAGAGTTTTTTATCATTGTAAATTTATTTAATATTTTTCAATAAACTACTTTTTATAATAACATTTATATATGGAATGTATTCTGTTGTGTATTATTCAACTACTAGTTTTTTTCAAGGTCATTTATATAAAAACCATATTTTTAACAAATAAACTTTGAAATATCTCAGTTAGTAAGCCATACGGAATGTTTAAATGAATATTTTTAAAGAACTGTATCCTTTTGTTACTTTTGCCTTATTGTTTTAAAAACAGTGTTACATAAGGTACTGGCTGATACAATTTAAAATTACTTATAAGGACTAGTGAGTGATAATTAGGGCAATTACGAGAGTTTTTATTTATAATATTATCCGAGCTCTGTTTCCACCATTTATATTCAACTAACAAACCAATAAACCTACTTTAAAGAGCAACACAGTAAATAAATAGATAATGGTGTGTGTTTTAAATTTGATAGTACAAAACATAACCACTTCAAATACAGCAATTATATTTTATGTGAACAACTACTTACAAAATATTACAATAAATAATAACTAAAAAAAAGAAATGTATCGTTGTTAATCTGTTCCTTTGATCATTTGATTATACTATTGGTAATCTAATTATATCACTAATTGCATAACATGCACAATATTTTTCATTTACAAGTCCATACATTTCTCGTAGTTATTCTCTGTTTAGTCTTTTTCCATCACAATGACAATGTTTTTTATCTTACAAAATAATGAATGATAGTACAGTAACTGTTTTCCAATCTCTGTCCACCTCCCAAAAATTCATCAAAATATATTTTTATTTCTTGGTACCCGCCTCACAACCCACCCAGAAGGAGTCTGTCTATACGTACACACGTCCTCACTGTTCACGTCCGTTTTATCACCTGGAGACGAGACACGCCCACTGTGACGTCACAGGTCCTAGCAGCAAGAGTAGTACCGACAAATGTCGCGTGAAGGCGCCACTGCTACTGTTCCCGTGCTGCATGGCGGCCGGGTGTTCGCCTGGAATAAGTCAGGACAGATTATAATTAGAGTCAGGAATAGTTGGTTTCAATAGATTTTTTTTACTTCCATTACTGTTTCCAGCCCTTTTACGATCGGGGCAGTGGATATCCCCGGAGGATTAAAAGCTATTTAGGTTAGCTAGATGTAAGATTAGGATAAGATTAGAATAGGATAGGGTAAGATAGGGACGGGAGGGTAATAAGAAGGGGTAGGTGCTATAGGAGCCAAAACCTGTTTAGAAATAAAGTAAATTTGTATAGTGGGAAATATTTGTTCTGATACTGTGTAAAATAGGCCTGGATTTAAAATTGTAAGATGCCAGACCAAATTAGATTGAAAAAAAAACCATCTGTTTCCAGCCTGTTGCCTGGGTCAGTTTTTTTTTATTCAAGACATATATTTTCCACTACCTGCTGGCTAAGCCAGTCCTAGCTTCATATACTCTATAATCTAACTTAAGACTAGCACAGACACAACCTCCAGTCTCCGGACGTTAATTTATCAATGTGAAAGGGCAAACCCACATTTCACAAATGATAAATTCTTCGACCATGCCAGAAAAAAGAACCCGGGATCCTTAGCTGAGTAGACAAGACACTCTACCGACTGAACTAAGGTGTTGGATTGGTTTCAGTAGTCACTTTCACCAAAACGACCCATTTGTTTTAAAAGCAATCTTTCTATCAGTCCTTTTTTAAAATCTAGACTGTACACTCCCATTGGTGTCGGGAAAACTGCGCCCTCGCATGGATCATCACACTAATAGATGGGGAAATTGAACCCACACGACCTTCACTGTTTTACCTGAATAATTTTAACAAGGTCATGTGGTCACACTTTTCTAACTTTCCTCAAGACCTTACCATTTTCACTGGCGTAGATCGGTTCATAGCATCCTTTTGTTTAGGAGGGTGGGGGGGGTATTTCAAATCGACTCATCGCACATCATGAGATCTTGAGAAGATCAAAGTACATCGATTAATCGCACCTGTCTCTTTGCTGTTGTTTAGGTTATGTTAGGCTAGGTTAGGCTAGGTTAGGTTAGGTTAGGTTTATCAATGAAATAAAGATTAGTGTGTATCTGTAAGTATATGATGTGAAAGTATAAATTGAAGTTACCAAATTAATTATTAACGAACTTTTACTTCTTTTTTGAATCCAGGCTAGACTCTTCAAACATTTTGTTAGGTCCTTGGGCGTACTTATTTTGTAAGTGTGTAAAACAGTGCGTGGGGCGCATTTCCCCCACCTAGTGGTGTGATGATTGGTAGGAAGGCGCAGTTTCCCCCAGGGGCAATTCTTTCCTAATCCCTCCCATTCTCCTAAAAGTTAAATTCTGTTAAGCGTAGGATTTTTTCCCTACCACATATCTATTAATTATATAGTAGGATATTGGTAGGCAAAAAAGATCTTTCACAGAGTAATTCCTATCGTGAATGGTGTGTAGCAGCAGCCTTACCTTTGATGGATTACACTATGAACCTCTCTTACAATCTGCGTCATAGTGGAATAATATAAGGTAAGCTCGCTACCTTACAGGGTATACGAAGGATACAGTATTGGGGATGGTTACGTTCGATTAAATTGTAATGATTACTCTCAAAAAACTGGTTACTAATGCCTTCATTTAATATGGGATTGAAGGGGAACGCGAGTTAAAGCCAATATTTTGGAATCTTTTTTTTTTGTAAACAAATTCTATTTTTTGGATACAAATAAATAAAATATCACTACAGTAGATGCGTTAGGATTAATTGTATACACATGGTAATATCATTAATAATTCATGTGGTAAGCACTTAAGTGCCAAAAAACAAACATTTTCTACTACTTTGATTTTTTAAAACTTAAAAAAATATCTTTAAATTAAATATAACTAGGAATATAATAGCCTAAATTCTACACCAAATTTGAAATTTTTAGTCTTTCTAGACCCCTTGGAAAGAGACGTTTTGTGATCACAAAAAAAATCTAGCTCTAGATTTTGATAAAATGTCGACGTTTAATTACTTCCTGAAAGTGTAAAAGAATTATTTGCGATGCAGTCTGTCTGTCTGTATTACTGCCTAGACCCGAAACCATTTTACCGATCGGCCTAAAACTTGATAGCTAGGGTTTTCATAAGAACCCCCACGAGTTTTTTTTTTTAAAATTAGTTATCTAAACCTAAAATCAAGTGTCTTTTCCCGAAGGGTAAGAAGAGAAACAAATACATTTTCCCCAAATTTGCTCTAATGATGGTGATTAAATTTGGTTGGATAGCCTGCAACGTAAGGTCAAGGTTTTAATATCAGCCCAGTGGACTGTAGAAGGGAGCGGGGAGGGTTTCATCATGTAACCCAGACCTATGGATTTCCCACTCTCTCTCTCTCTCTCTCTCTCTCCACATTTATAGAACTTTTTAAAAGCTAAGCTAATGCACATATATTAAGTCGTTAAATAACTTTTGAGTTAAAATGAATGTACTAGAATATAACAAAAAAAAGTAGGTCCAAGCCTTACAAACTATTAGAACATAAATATCACTATTCTATTCTAGGATAGACAAAACAACCGGAACTCCTAACTTTATTTCACTGACAAATAAATAATAACTAATAAAATGTTACATAGTTAAAAGGTCGACCTTCCCAGAGAACCGAATCCAGTTCTACTAGATCCTCCTTACTAAACTGACGTCATTAAATAGGTTTCTTTTAAGGTGGGGGTAGCACCACGTCAGGGCTATACATTTACATACTAATTTTTGCTAATGGTTTTAGGGATTAGGAAGGTTTAATCTTTAGAAAGTGTATCCGCATTTTCATGGAGAGAAAATGGTAAACCTTTTTGTAAAAAATACCCTCAGTACATCCGACCCATATGTGAATCCCGATCTTTCTTCATAGGCAGTCTCGTCTTTTGCGAGAATAGGGAAAAAGAAAGCAGTTGCAATAAAGCAGAAGATTAATACATACGTTTTAAGGGATGTGTCCATTTGGAGTATACTGTACATCGATTTAAACCCGCCTCGGTGGCGTAGTTGGATAACGCGCTTGTCGTGTGGAGCTCTACTGCCGAGGACGGGGAGATCGAGGTTCGAATCTCGGTCGGGTGAACTGAGGGTGGTTTTTTTAACCCAGACCTATGGATTTCCCACTCTCTCTCTCTCTCTCTCTCTCTCCACATTTATAGAACTTTTTAAAAGCTAAGCTAATGCACATATATTAAGTCGTTAAATAACTTTTGAGTTAAAATGAATGTACTAGAATATAACAAAAAAAAGTAGGTCCAAGCCTTACAAACTATTAGAACATAAATATCACTATTCTATTCTAGGATAGACAAAACAACCGGAACTCCTAACTTTATTTCACTGACAAATAAATAATAACTAATAAAATGTTACATAGTTAAAAGGTCGACCTTCCCAGAGAACCGAATCCAGTTCTACTAGATCCTCCTTACTAAACTGACGTCATTAAATAGGTTTCTTTTAAGGTGGGGGTAGCACCACGTCAGGGCTATACATTTACATACTAATTTTTGCTAATGGTTTTAGGGATTAGGAAGGTTTAATCTTTAGAAAGTGTATCCGCATTTTCATGGAGAGAAAATGGTAAACCTTTTTGTAAAAAATACCCTCAGTACATCCGACCCATATGTGAATCCCGATCTTTCTTCATAGGCAGTCTCGTCTTTTGCGAGAATAGGGAAAAAGAAAGCAGTTGCAATAAAGCAGAAGATTAATACATACGTTTTAAGGGATGTGTCCATTTGGAGTATACTGTACATCGATTTAAACCCGCCTCGGTGGCGTAGTTGGATAACGCGCTTGTCGTGTGGAGCTCTACTGCCGAGGACGGGGAGATCGAGGTTCGAATCTCGGTCGGGTGAACTGAGGGTGGTTTTTCCTATACGGTTTCCACCCTACCTCCACGCAAATGCGAGTTCACTTCCTATAATTCAACCTTCCCAATTCCTATTACATTAGAGTAATTAGTACATAAAGCGTATAACCCGAACGGGTAGTAAGACGTGGTGCTAAATATTATTATTATTACATTGAATTAAAATGTTTTTTATGATGTTGGTGCGTGATGTATGACGTGAAATAATTATGATATGATGTGTTAATAATCGCAATCACGATAGGTGAGTACTAGTTTGAAATGAATGTGTTACTATCTCTTGTTTTACTAAATATGCGGACTATCCGTGGCTTTGGGCTATCCGCGGCACTCGTCCCCACCATTACCGCGGATAATCGGGAGTTAACTGTATAGGGCAACTGCATATTACATGATTAGATGTATGAATATATGATTTTTTTTATATCTTTCTTGAAATTCGGTGTTTTAAAAGTGACATAATGGCCATATCATAGTTGAGAGCATAAATGCACTAACACAGGTTATTAACCCAAATTATTTAATTTTTTTAGCACCACGTCTTACTACCCGTTCGGGTTATATGCTTCAAGTACTAATTACGCTAACGGATTAGCAATTGGGAAGGTTGAATTAGAGGAAGTGAACCCGAATTTGCGTGGAGGGAGAGTGGAAAACCATTTAGGAAAAACCTCCACCAGTTCACCCGACCGAGATTAGAACCTCGATCTCCCCGTCCTCAGCAGTCGGGCTCAACATGACTAGCGCGTTAGCCAACTACGCCACCGAGGCGGATAACCCAAATTAAAAACACCGTTATTCTTATTGTCCTTGATTAAGTTATTTTATAACTAGTACGCTCATATAAAACAACTTTGAAAGAAAACAAAACAATAACATTCCTTACTAAAACCCCTCCTTCACCTCTGACAAGACATCTTGTGAATGTGGGGAATGCCAGGCCTCCACCGTGGTTCGGATTCCACGTTAAACTGTAGGTCCTCCATTTCATCTCACAATCACCCTACCACTACACATGAGCGTAAGTGCGTATAACCCGAACGGGTAGTAAGACGCAGTGCTAATAATAATAATAATAATTTATTCTGTCCTAGTGTATAGAATTTTTGTATTGTAACTACGGAATCACTATTTAAAATAAGGTTTCAATATAATATACAAATAATAAAAAACTTATATAATTAATTAGAAGTTAGATTATATCAACATGGTAAAACACAATATTAAAATACGGTACTTATAATATTACATAAACATAATACATGTTTAAATATTATCGTTGCATGAATATTAGATTAATTAATATTATTTTATATGAAAATAAAAGGTTAAAAAAAAGGTATTTGTATATGCACTTATCCTTTCCACCTAATCGATATTTAACTTTAAAATTAATTTTAATTTTTTTGCACCATGTTTTTACTACCCGTTCAGATTATACGTGTACATGATAAATAATTTAATGTAATAAGGATGTGGAAGGAGGTATTTTATAAGAAATATACCCACATTTGCAATGAAGGAGAGGGGGATACCATTTAGGAGAAAGAAAACTTTCAGTAGCGCCGACTGGGATTTTAACCCCGATATAACTGTCATAAGCAGGCCAATCTAATACGAGAGTGACACCTTGGATCATTTGACCACTGAAGCGGGTATGTTGGTATTTAAAATGTAGCATGCTAAAAAATAGAGAGTAGGCAACCATATAATATCATCATTATCGAATGCGTCCAGCCTGTGCCCGGGTCACTTTAATAAAACGCTTCCATCTTCCTCCTTTAATTGCGTCTATTCTTCTCCTTTCATTTGCACACTTTCTGTTATATGCTCTTCTTGGCCTCCCTAGCGGTATTTATAATAAATACTTCATTTGGCATCCTCTCTTTTTCCATCTTCATTACATGTCCATACCATCTCAGTATTCCTTCCTCTACTATCTCATGTACTCAAACATCCTCATTACATGCCCATACCATCTCAGTCTTGCTTCCTCTAATATCTCATTTACTCCCTGTACCCCAACTATTACCCGAATAACTTTATTCCTATTCTTGTTTCTCCTCGTGACAGCTAACCTTCTCCTCACAAACTTCATTCCCTTGGCCTCCACTCTCCTAATCTATCTGACATTCACTGTCCTTGTTTCTGCTGCATGTGTAAATATGCGTACAAAGTACTTCGTGTACATCACTTCCTTAAACTTCAAGGTCACTTCTCTTCTCCATAGCAGGTCTCTTAAACACCTATAGAACAACTCTTCCGGCTGTCCTCTTCTCATTCATTCCTCTCTACTTCCACCTTTCTTCTCAATCACGCTTACAAGATCTTTTAGGTTCTGTACTTTTCTAAACTCTACTCCAGCCAAATGTATAGCTTTACTAGGACTTACCTTCTTCCTTGTCATCGTTACCATCACTCCTCACTTTGCTACCATATATAGTCTATAAACATCTGTCAATAATGTGAAAGTAATTGAGAGTCAGAGGGAAAGAGAAGGACAGAGGAAGGACCAACTTTCAAGCTTCAGATTCACAGTCTGACACTCCAACCAACCCAAAACTTACAAAGTACAGCCCGCATAGATGAAGCAAGAGGAAATGTACGAGTATACATTACCAACATCTCTTGATATCTATCTAAACAGTTCTAAAAGTATAATTGCTGTTCTTGAATCCTCTAGATTGACCCTTGTAAGGTTGAACGTAATTTTTTTTTACTTTCTTGCGACCCCTTAGAGAGAAAGTATTGTGACAGAAAAAATAACTATTCAGAGATCTTTCTGGATGTTTCCGTTTCGTGATTACTTGATCCTGGGAAATTGGTTTACGTGATTCTGTCTGTCTGTCTGTTACTAGGACTAGAGCCGAAACCATTTTACCGATCAATATCAATATTACCCGCCTCGGTGGCGTAGTTGGCTAACGCGCTTGTCGTGTTGAAGCTCGACCGCTGAGGACGGGGAGATCAAGGTTCGAATATCGGTCAGGTGAACTGGGGGTGGTTTTTCCTAAATGGTTTTCCACTCTCCCTACACGCAAATGCAGGTTCACTTCCTCTGATTTAACCTTCCCAATTCCTAATCCATTAGCGTAATTAGTACTAAAAGCGTATAACCCGAACGGGTAGTAAGACTTGATGCTAAATATATATATATA
>CABEEJ010002309.1:0-14446 GCA_901482245.1 Timema douglasi | reverse complement strand
TACTAAGAATTGATACTTGTTACTGAGAAGTGATGCCTATTACTACTGAGAAGTGCTGCGTGTTACTGAGAAGTGCTGCTTATTACTAAGAAGTTATACTTGTCACTGAGAAGTGATACTTGTTACTGAGAAGTGATGCTTGTTAAGGTGAAGGGCTGCTCCCAATAGAGCGTGTGGCGGTCTGTCATAGCTCCTAGAACATTTAGGGATGCTCGATACTGCGTCACTCCTGAGTGTTAGGCCAATATACGTGCTACTTCTAGACCAATGGTCAAATATTCAGCAACTCTCACTTGTAGGCATACTAGTATAGTCTGATTTGTCGGTGACAAAAAGGTAATACTATACTTATAGTCTCAGTCAGGTGCATTGAGGGAGGTTTTCCCTAAATGGTTTTCCACACAAACGATGGTACACTTCTTATAAAATCAACCTTCTTTATCTCTAACACATTCGCTTATTTCATATGCGTACGACCCGAGTGGCCACAAAAAGCAATCACCGCTATCACTGGTGCCGGTCCCTGATTTTATGAACTAGCTATTGGCCCTATTGGCCTTTTGAAAGAGTCATGTATTTTTCTTAGCACCGCGTCTTACCACCCATTCGGGTTGCACGCATATGTACTAATTAGGCTTATGTGTTAGAGAGTAGGTGACCTGGTGGTCTAGGGGTAGTGTGGGGAATGCCAGGCCTCCACCGTGGTTCGGATTCCACGTTAAACTGTAGGTCCTCCATTTCATCTCGCAATCACACTACCATTACACATTAGCGTAAGTGCGTACAACCCGAACGGGTAGTAAGACGCGGTGCTAATAATAATAATAATAATAATGTTAGAGAGTAGGAAGGTTGCATTTGGAGGAAGTGTAATCTCATTTACGTGATAGTAGAGTGGAAAACCTTTCCGAAAACACCTGACACAGATTCAAACCCCGATCTCCCCATCAACGGGAGTCCAGTCCATTGCAATTGTGGTGCCTTTGACCATTCGACCAATCAAGCGGGTGTCGTGTGTTACTCCCCCGACTAGGTATAACCTCGTCACTGGTGCGTACAAGTCACATTACCGACGTCCAATCAAGGCGTGACCTCCCCCTCAGGGAGACCAGTGACATCGGCGCCGTGGTTTGGGTCGCTGTGCGGACCGCAACTGGATTATCGTTGACGGCGAGTCACGTTGAATAATGTGTATCTGTTGTTTGTAATATAAAGCTGCTAGGATAGGGTGACGTTGTTTCTCGTCAGTGTGCCCGGAACCGAAATGAACGGACGTTCGTTACAAGTACAGTGCAGTCTTACGTAGGCAGGGCACTATTTTTAGAAGACACAGGCATATATATTTTTTTGAATCTTTTTATATTATTAATAATTTATTATAATTTTCTAGTTGATAATTGCCGTGATAACTGCATAATTATTATCGCATTGAAATATTTTCAAACTTAAACACTGTAATAATAATAATAATAATAATAATTAGCACCGCGTCTTACTATCCGTTCGGGTTATACGCTTTAAGTACTAATTACTCTAATGTATTAGGAATTGGGAAGGTTTAATTAGAGGAAATGAACCCGCATTTGCGTGGAGGGAGAGTGGAAAACCATTTAGGAAAAACTACCCCCCCTCCCAGTTCACCCGACCGAGATTAGAACCTTGATCTCCCCGTCCTCAGCAGTCGAGCTCAACACGACAAGCGCGTTAGCCAACTACGCCACTGAGGCGGGTTTAAAAACTGTAAAAAATGCTAGATAATGAGTTTTCACTCGACTTTTTAGTTTTCGGAAAGGCGTGGTGTTGTTTCATACCCGACAATTTATCCTTCCGTGCCAACAAGAACAGCTGGATCAAGGAAAAACCATACGTTTGAAAATATCAGTTTTCTCTAGAACAAGTGAAATTTTTATATTAATATTTTCAACACCCCTTCTAAGATAATGTATTGATGTTTATTTATTGTTACATTTTCTTATTTTTTTGACCTATAAAGTGGTTAGTTTTCTATTGAAAAATGTGAATTTTATCTATATTTGATCTTTCATAAAATTATATATGAGATGTGTAAATAAAAATTATAGCTTAATCAACATGCTTCTATTCTTAAACAAACCGTTTCCGAAAAGAAAATTGCAAAAAAAAAAAAAAAAATCTTGAAGATGACCGTTTATTCACACGGCTCTGCATTTACACGCCAAATGAAAAATGGTCAATCACCTAACGATCTACAAGTCAAATGCTATCAATTTTCCATTAGTTTTAAGCTTTTTGGTGTTTAATTTTAAGCAAAACGTAAATTTTCCCCCATTGCACCATAATGAGATTTTTAAAACTACCCCTCTCACAGCTTTATTCCTATATATTTTTTGCAACATACCACAAGTAAGAAAATATTTCTTTTTTACAAACAAAGATATATATAATTTATTCACCCATATACAATCATACAACAATCCTGGTTTCCATGGAGATGTAAGCAAAGAGTGATTGTACAGATGAACCACTGTCCATACTACAGAAAAGTTGGAGATTCGCTAGAAAAATAGGGTTTTCATTGGGAAATAATATTTTTTCCGATATCCTGGTAACCTAACCCTTAAAATGAGTGTTTGTTTGTCAAAATCGGTTCAGCTGTTAAATGGTAATTTCAACCGTCGAGAATAGGCTCATCAAACAGAAGACAGGAATTGATAATATCTAACTCTAGATATAATAATAATAATAATAATAATAATATTTAGCACCGCGTTTTACTACCCGTTCGGGCTATACGCTTTAAGTACTAATTACTCTAATGGGTTAGGAATTGGGAAGGTTGAATTAGAGGAAGTGAACCCGCATTTGCGTGGAGAGAGAGAGAGTGGAAAACCATTTAGGAAAAATCACCCCCAGTTCACCTGACCGAGATTCGAACCTCGATCTCCCCATCCTCAGCGGTCGAGCTCATCACGACAAGCGCGTTAGCCAACTACGCCACCGAGGAGGGTCTCTAACTCTAGAGAAAACTGTAGATCACACAACTTGACGTATGAAAACGAGAAAGGAGATATAATAATAATTTTTCTAGCTGTGAGATAAGGCCTTTCCTTTAAAAATTGGACTGTACAGTAAAAATAATAATTACATATATAAAACCCACTTCAGTGGTGTAGTTAGATAACTCACTAGTTTTGTGTTGAGTTACACTGGTGAGGACGGGGATATTGAGTTTCGAATCTTTGTTGGTTGAACTGGGTGGGCGGGGTTCCTAAATGGTTTTCCACTCTCCCTCCATGCAAACGCTGGTTCAATTCATAAAAAATCAGCCTTCCCAATTCTTAACCTATTTGCGCAATTAGTACTTAAATGGATAACCCAAGAGGGTTTAATTAATTAATATATATGTATCTATCGACGCAGATGGTAAATTCAGTATTATTGTTATTGCCCAACAAAGGATATAATTTAGATTTAAAATACAAATAATAGATTTAGATTAAATGCTCTGACGTGTAACATTTCGGAATTATTAAGACACTTTTAAAATAGGTCTGGAATCTTATGAAAACCTTAATATATGTTTAAGAAAAAACCCATTTAAAATGCTTAACGTCGCGACGAATTTACGATGCTACATTTCATACAGTTGTGTAATGCGGGTTGTATTATTATCAAATACGGCTGACGCTAATCAACGTGTTCATTTCGAGACCCCGCTTCTAGCATCATGTCATGTATGGCCGAAACGAATATATTTATGTTAATAAAGCTTTCAAAATGGGTCTAATACAATGTGGTGGATAGGATATATATATATATATATATATATATTGATAATGACTATGGGCCAAACGTCGGTGTTTTATTCATTTGCTCGAAGCTAGATGACAATAACTTCCGTTAAAATGTCCAAATACCAAATAAAAGTTTCGTAATCACGTGTCGTGGAGCTGTAATGTAACCATTATCACCTTCATGCTCTATAAGCCAAGAACATTAACCTGGTAATGGATCAAGTTTAAAAATGGTCCAAACGCCACCATTTGCACAGGGGAGTGCGCGTAAAATGTTTTGGATCGCTCAGAGAATGACTTAAAAATAGTTATAACGTAAGTTAGGGCGGAAGAGAACGCGATTTAAGCTAAGTAATTTTACAGTTTTAATTATTTATTTTGTAAATATAAATAAAATATTCTTTAAATAGATAAATTTATTTTATTTTTATAGGCATATAAATCTGAACAGTTCTTGAATAATCTAAAGGAACATAATGACATTTTACAAAAACAGTTTATTTTAAAAGCACAGCGTCTTGATTATATGCATATGTACTAATTACGATACTGTGTTAGATACGAGGAAGGTTAAGTTTAGATTAACTGTACCCACATTTGTGTGGAGGGAGGTAGTGGAAAACCATTTAGGCAAACACACTCTCAGGACCCTTGACTGGGATTAAAACCCATGTCTCCATTTCCTCGACATCCAGTAAAACACAAATAGGATCAAAATTGGTTTAAAAAAAAGGAGAAAAATCCCTTATTAAATTCCACGATAGCTATTATTTAATTTTTTTAACATTACTAATTTATTTTTACTAAAAATTAAGCTTAAAAAATAATATAACAATAGTAATAAATAACGATTGATTTAAAGCCTATAGAATAATGCTCTAACTACTAATTATAATTGTGTAATAAAATCTAAACCTATTATATAGATATACAATATTCAAGTACTGTTGAGGTTTCATCGTGTTGTAAATTAAACTAAACCTTTTTACTGAAGCAGTATTTGATTTATTTTAGCCAAAAGGTTGATTTTGCTATTACAAACTGTTGTAATATGTACCTTAACTCACATTCCTTTCCATCGCAATTTAAAAACTACTAAGGGTGTGCTAAGCTTCGACCTGGCTTCGAAACAAATTATGACTTTGAATCTTCGCCATTAAAAATATGGACTGCTAAAATACTTAATTTATGTTCAATTATAGCCATTCTGAGCTGTTTTATACACTACAAATTAATATTCATATAGAAAAAAACTGAGGTAATCAATATAATAATATTTAATATAATATCTAGCCCCGCGTCTTACTACCCGTTCGGGTTATACGCTTTAAGTACTAATCACGCTAATGGATTAGGAATTGGGAAGGTTGAATTAGAGGAAGTGAACTTGCATTTGCGTGGAGGGAGAGTGGAAAACCATTTAGGAAAAGCCACCCCCAGTTCATCCGACCGAGATTCGAACCTCGATCTCCCCGTCCTCAGCGGTCGAGCTCAACACGACAAGCGCGTTAGCCAACTACGCCACCGAGGCGGGTCTGAGGTAATCAAATTGTAAGTTGTGTTGATAGCTCGATTTGTCAGATTAACATGAAATATTACAAACAATGGTGCAATATAACATTTTCCAAGTAATTTTAGTGCATAAAGTTATATAAATTATAATATATTTTTTTTCAAACCTAAAACAACTAAAATAAAATATTCAAGATTCGATTCGGCTTCTAGAATATTTCATATATTCGATTCGATTTTGCTTCGAATTAAAAAAGTGTACATCACACACCTCTAAAAACTTACACATCCTACTAAAACAATGTAATGTTTTATAGATGAACTAATAACGGTTACCTTTGAAAAATTGATTTTATTTAGTCTATTTATTTGTAAAAAAAAAAAATCTATGCTTTTTTTTTCCATTCATCCCAAGAAAAAACATAACACAACCTCTAAATATAAACTTCCACCTATCAGTTTAACCATCGCCCGATATATTTGTACTTTATATATTTAAAAAAAAAGTAAGTTATTCCGACGTAATTGTGTTTGTTTTAGAAGTCGATGTTAACATGCATGTTTACGGGAATGTTAAAACTGTAAGGGGGTAAAATGTAATTGAATTTCATCTGGTAGCAACGAAAATGGTGGCTGTGGGGATTAAGGAATACGGGGAGGGGGGAAGCGAGGGGATAGTACAAAGTTGAAGTTGAAATTGAGAGCAGAACGGGAATTGTTATTAAAGGAAAGGAAGTACAGATAAAAAGAAACAGAGGTCCTGCTCTGATGTCGGCCCGGCGAGACTCAGGAGCTGGATTTTATACCCTTCAAGACTTAAGGAGGGGCGTTAGATATTGCGAGATAAGGGGAGTATTTTTTATCCCCATCAAATTAAATCAAATATTTATCCAGTAGAAAGATAAGAATTTTAATTATTAACATAGTAATCTAAACAAACAAACAAACATACATGTTTGACAGAAAGATACGTGCGGATTGGATGTCATTTAACAATTATAGAAAATTTTCGAAATACTTAATGGATTGAAATAAGGAGATGCACTCTCCCCATTAATTTTTAATCTAACCATAGAGTATGATCATTATATTTAATGTATTCATCATGTATTTTATTGTGTACAACTTATATGCATTTCTAGTTATACTAAATTTCAGCCTAGTATATTAATTTCTTTACAATACTAAGCAAAACGCATAAAATATGAAAATTTAACAACTTATAATTCGTGAAATGTAATGATGTGAGATCATTGAATCAATATTTATAGATTATAATTATATACTTGTTAAAATTGTACAGTAATTATATTGTTAAATGACCTTGAGTGACTAGTTGTATCACAACAATACAGGGTCTGTAATGCTGGCAAGTTGAGACTCACCTCTTCTCCGAGTGGATTTGCAGATATATGATGTCCTAACATCCGACACGAATGAAACCTTAACCTTTACGGTTGTGAGCCTCTTGAAGATTCTTCCAAAAACATCGGTGTCTGATATTTGTAAAATTAGTTCAGATCGCTCCATGAAATACATGGCATATAAGTCCAGAATATATTTCTAAAAGATTTAATTTTAAATAAAATAACTTCAATGGGCACGTATGGAAATAGGAATTCTTAGAATTATTTAAGTTGATGGCTATACTCTCGTGGAGGATGGAGACGAGAATGTAAGAGTGGAGTTTTAGAACGAGATCAATGAAGTCTTGAATGGGTGAAAGAATTATCTTGTTGGAAGATATGAATGGTTAGGTGGGTACTCAAGAGAGAATTCAGAGTCGGTATTAGGAACGTATGATGAATAGAGAGGGTAGACGAGAAAGGTAATGAGTTATTGAGTCTGTGTTTAGACAACATTTTATTTGTGTCAAACATAATATGGCTTAAACACAAATCTATTCACTTGTATACATGTAAAAGGGGTGATTCAAGAACGATGATTGATTTTGTGGTGTATGTTAGAGACTTAGAAGTTTAGTGAAGAATATCAGGGCTGTTTGTGGAGATGAATGGGAAACAGAGCACTTACTAGTGATCTCAGTAAGGGAATAAGTAGGAATTTTGTGAGGTAGCAGTGCAAGAGTATTAAGCAAGTAAGAGTAAAAGTGGAAAAAATTGAAGGATATATAAATGAGAACGAAATTAACTTTAAAATAGCATGAATAGAAGGTTGAAATAAGGATATATTAAGTGCTCGGAACAGAATAAAAGAAGCAATAACTTCGTCCGCTAAAGATATGTGGAGTTGCGGTGGTGGGAAACATAAAAAGAGATGCGTGAGGGAATGAACTGTCGAGAGAAAATAAAGAACCGTTAAAACGAATAACTGCCGTGGAGAGTGAAAGATAAATTAAAAGGTTTTTGGACATATACAAAGAGAAAAAGAGGAATGATAAGAAAGC
Source organism: Timema douglasi (assembly GCA_901482245.1). NCBI lineage: Eukaryota > Metazoa > Arthropoda > Insecta > Phasmatodea > Timematidae > Timema > Timema douglasi. The sequence goes on along the minus strand of CABEEJ010002309.1, from coordinate 6,754 downwards.
AGTAAAGAAGAGTAAGGATTAAACAATATTAAAAGAAGGAGAATGAATACAGAATGGGTTTGAAGAAAATAAGAAGCGGTTATTGAAATGGGTAAAGAGAATGAAACAAGGAGGGAAAGAAAAGGCCCATGGCATTCAGAATGAACGTAGTGAGATGATCTGGGATGAAAACCGAATAAGAAAGGCAATATTTTGAGCAATTATATTATGAAAAAGTATAAAAGTAGTAGAAAATAGGGAAAATGTTATTATTAATGAAATAATTAACGAGGATGAAGTGTTAAAACTATGAAAGTTTTAAAGAATGGCAAAAATGCAGGCGTAAATGGGATCCCAAAATTACTTGTAGGGATATTGTACCAGATTGTGTGAATTGTTCAATGTGTGTTCTGGGATTTAGAATGCTCTTAATGATTGGAAGAATGCTGTCATTGTTCCATTGTAAAAAGGCAAAGGTAGTAAGAGTGAATTTAAGAAATACAGGGCAGTGTGTTTGTCGAGTAAGCCAGAAAATATTTTCGGCAGAGTCTTAATTAAAAGGGTGCGTGAAAAACCTGCAGACAAGGTTGGGGGTGTGCAATGTGGTTTCATGCCAGGTAGAGGTGGCACGGACTAGATAATTGCAATGCTAGAAGTGATTGAGAAATGTATGTTAGTAAGGAAGAAAGTATATTGTGCATCTGTTGAGCTGGTGAAATAGTACGATCAAGGGAATAGGATTATGTTATTGAATGTTCTTAGAGAGTATGATGTGGATGCATGGCTAATACATGCAAGTATGGTGTTGTGTGGTAGAAGTAAAGCGTCCGTTTGGTTGGATGGAGCTTTACGCGAATCGTTTGACAATGAACAGGGTGCTATTTCTCCATGGTTGTTTCATGTATTATTGGATAAGTGTAGGAGAAATATCTGTGAGGACGTGGTAGGTATACAAATAGACAATGTGGATGCAAGAGTGATTTTATAAGCATATAATGCCGTATTAATGACTAGGGATGAAAGTAAATAGAAGAATTGATTAAATCGTGTGAATTTGGTGACAGGTAGAATGGATCTTCCTATAAATGTCTCTCCAAAACTAAGACCCGCCTCGGTGGCGTAGTTAGCTAACGCGCTAATTTCATATTGAGCTATACTGCCGTGGACGGGGAGATCTAGTATCGAATCTCGTTCAGATGAACTGGGAGTGGTTTTCCCTAAATGGTTTTCCACGCTCCCTCCACGAGAATGTGGGTTCACTTCCTCTATATTAAAGCCTCACTATTCCTAACCCATTAGTGTAATTTGTACTAAAGCGTATAACCCGAACGGGTAGTAAGACGCAGTGATAAGTATTATTATTACTATTCAAAAACTAAGGTGATAGTTTTTGATAAGGACGGATCAGGAAATGATGGGAATGCAAAACTGTTATAACAAGTGATTGATTTGTGTATATAGGTAGAGTGTTTTGTAAATAATGGAAGGATATAAGGTGGAATCAACAGAAATGAAAGAGACAAAGATGCGTGTTAATGTCAACAATGTTGTATGATTGTGAAGTGTTATCTTGTCAGGAGAAACACCAGAGAAAGTTGAATGTGGTTGGAATGAGATATCTCAGAAATGTGTGTGGACAATCTTATATGGACAGAGTCGGCAATGAATGGATGCTGAAGGAGCGCAGTCTGAAAGGGAATTCAATAGGTCAACGTGAAATAAACGTGTTGACGTCGGCTTGGGCATGTCGAGAGGTGAATGTGGATCGAGGGACGAAGCAAATATATTATTGTGATACAGTATTTTATGCCCCACGATTTGTTAACCAATTGAAATTATATGGTTTTTTATATTGTGTTATTTTCCCCGCGATTGAGAACCAATTATAATGATATTAGATTTATTGTGCGATATTTGATGCGGATGATGCCGGGTTTTATGACGATAGCGACGCGTGCATGCCTTACTACACACTTATCACAAGGTTATGTTACCTGTTTATATGTGATATTTATACTTATGAAGGTGACCTGGTGGTCTAGGGGTAAGGTGTCGGACTTCTGTGCTGGAGGTCCGGGGTTCAATCCTCAGTCCCGGCACAGATTTATCTGATTACCAAACCCTTCCTTCACCTCTTCCTCTGACAAGACATCTTGTGAATGTGGGGAATGCCAGGCCTCCACCGTGGTTCGGATTCCACGTTAAATGGTAGGTCCTCCATTTTCATCTCAGAATCACCCTACCATTACACATTAGTGTAAGTGTGTATAACCCGAACGGGTAGTAAGACGCGGTGCTAATAATAATATACTTATGAAATGAGTATAGCTTTTAATGCTGCACACGATTTAATTAGATGATTACAACTTCGGTACTGAAGATATGATATTAAATGTTACAGTTTTCGTTAAATTATGGATTTTTTCTATGATATTACATGTTCCGTATTCTGAGTACTGTGTGCTGTGTAGGTTTTATGTTACTATCACTGTTTTTCTGATATATTACTGGCGCTGTGTCACTGTTTTATCACAAAGCTCTTGTTGGAACTGTTATATTACTGTACTACTCTGAGTTGCTAGCACTGTGTATTAATTTATTACTGGCACTGTGTGGATTCATACGCACAAGCGACTTATATATGAGCTACCCCTTGCTTCTTGGACCCCTTGTCACCAGAGTCAAAACTAACTAATAGTAAAACTCCTGGCAACCTGATGTTGTGAAGGCTGTCTTCCCTATTGGGTAGAGGGATCCAGCATGTGACATGATATTTCTAATCCAACGGAGTAGATCTTTTAAAGAAAAAAAAGTTTTAAAGCGCAATATATTGAAATTACTTCTAAAATCGCGTGATTCTCCATGGATAAAGTATCCAAAGGAAATTTTACATACAGGTCTTTAAAGAAAAATACACTTTATCCATGGCTTTTTGAATACAGTTGAAACAGTACCATTACAATATGAAGGTAAAGTGGGTGTAGGAAAAGGAAGGGGTAAGCCATGTTACCCGTGGTTAAATGTTGTAGATGAATGTGTTAAAAAGAGAAACATCAAGAGTTTTGAGAATAAAAAAGCATGTGTGACTCGGTGTATGTATGTTGTTGAAGCGAAGAGAGTATGCAATGATGGAGAATTGTGGAGAAAGTTAGTGAGGATGGATTAAGTACGGAGCTGTTGTTTTCTGAGCTTTATGCACAGTTTCTTGTCCATCTCTTAAGGGGAGGGTGGGATTAGATATGTATGTATGTATGTATGTATGTATGTATGTATGTATGTATGTTTATATGTATGTATGTGTGTATGCATGTATGTATATTAAAAACCAACTTCTGCAGCGTATAACACTTTGTAGTACATTCAAAATAATATACAAGTCTTTATCACATTTAATTTCGATATATTTTTATATGGTTGCGTACTAATTTAATAAGGATTATTTTATTTTCGATAATAGTTATAAAGTTTTACAATTTGTATAATACCCCGAAATAATGACTTTATTTGAATTTTTCTCTTTGACCACAATTCACTTTCTACCTATTTAATGGATATGTCGTCATATCTATAAAACACCATGATTGCTCTTGATACAGAGGCACTCAACATTAAATATGTCACTTGTTTGAAAAACCGCTTCAACAAACTGACCAAAAGTTTGGATTATTTTAATTGAATGGAGTGAACAAAGGCCATTTCATCAATAATATTGAAGCCTTTTTTTTATTATTTTCAGTACTTATATTTTCTATTTTAAATATTTCAAAGTAATGATAGCTAGCATTTATCACTTTCCTAATAAGCGCCCTCCAAGCTATATATTTCAAATTAATGAAAACCATAACTGGCAATAATTACCCTCCTAATACTTTCCCCTTGAACTATATATTTCAAGTGATCACCCTCATAATACGTTTCCCCCTGTGTTATATATTTCAAGTAATGCTAACCAGTTATGGCACTACCTGTATAAATCAAACATTCTAAGTAAGCTAACAATTTACCCACTCATGCGTAAGATCTCCTGAGTAAGGGAAAAAAGATTAAATAAATATTAGCTGAGTAACGTTATTTCGTTCTTGCTCAGGGAAGCTTAATTATCATTTAAATTTGAAATACTTTTCCATAGAGGTCATTTTTACCAAAGAAAGTACAATCACACTCACAATAACAGTAAAACCACATAACACGTTATTTTTGTTTATCTTATAGTATTCCTTCAAAAGTGTACAGAGTCCACAAATTCGTTAATGATAGTTATTTTAGTTAATTTGAGGCTTGTGATATTGCTAGCCACAATTTATTAGTTAATTTGGGGACACATTTTTTGTAGTTTTTTAATTAGCTTATGACAATCAAATTCCTCCATGGCAATTATTTCACCAGTTAGAATCTTCGAGTCTAGAGTATTTAACAACAGTTTTATTAGTTTGAAGTCCTATTTATTTGTTAATGGCAATTAATACATTTGTGTGAAGTCTTTATCTTTGTTAATGGCAGTTCTAGCATTAGCTTGGGAGCCTGTAAGATTATCAGCTATAGTTATTTTTTTTTAAGTTTGGGAACCTGTACATTAATTAACAACACACACTTACAGTGATGAAGTTTATGATTTTATTATAACACTTATTCTCATATCCTCATCATAGTCAACATAAATTCATATATTTATTAAACTATTTAAAAAATTATGGAACTAGTTAAATGCGAATATTACTTACCTCTATTGTATTTCAACAAAATTTGATGTAATTTGATCTAATGAAATCAACAATTTATAATTAAATTTATAATTAAATTTATAATTAATATAAATCAATTTTATTATTTTCAATATAATTGTTTGTATAGAATTAAAAGTGAAACAATGATTTGTATCAAAATAAAACAAATGATTTTACTAGTTATAAAACATATACAAACATTAATGGGACATCTATATATTCATTCACAAAACAGCTAATTGGTTGTTAGTAATTATATTTAATTGACCGCAGTCTTATTAAAGGTACATCAAATGAAGTAATAAAAGGTTTTAGAGAATAAAATCAACCCTCTCATAGCATTTTGCGTATTTGTTAAAAATTAAATATCTAGCTTTGAGCAAATTAATTATTAATGACTAAATTATTTTAAAAGCTTACACAAAAATTACTTGCTTGAAAATAAAAATTGGCAATTAGAACAAGTTATTTCTTCGATAAACAATAACGCTATAAATAACGTTTAATTTTTATAAGTACTCATTCAGTTCTCAGTTTTTACTTCTAGTGACACAAGATTCCTGTGTTTGTTTATTCTTTTTCTCTTTTCAAGTAGCTGTAAACTACAGAAGGTTTCTTCGCTAATTAAAGGTCTAAAACTTGTAGAGGATAAAGGGTTGAAAAGTATTTTCCAGTTTCATTTCCTTCTGGAAGTCTCTCTTCTTTCCTTCCTCCCCCCTGCCTCCTCCCTCTCTCACAAACAGGGTTGAGAGCTTGGTTTGAAGATTTACACAATCAAGGAGCTAGCTTGCTCTCCTCTGAACTACACGCTGTTGTTACTAGGTCGCTACAATTCCTTGCTTGCGAATAAAGCCCTTCTACTAACCTACCCGCCCTCCCCTTTTCAAAAAAACCCCCCTCGACTCTTCTCTCCACAACCACCCCTTTTAACCACCTCTGAGAGATGGCTGCATCGGAATTCCAGTGCGCAAAGCTCGGACACGAAGTAACAGCAGAAGATTATGTTTAATATGTGAGACCTTTATTATTTCCATTGGTAGCATTTTGTTCGTTATTTGTTGGTTATAATGTCAAGGGCTTAAGTTATATAACTTAAGGGAAAGTTATCATTTATCAGGAACTTTAAAAACAACAACTATTTAACTAAATGAAAAAAGCTGAGAAAGTGGTGTCGTGTCAGTATATACATATTAGCTATATTGAAAAATAATTTTTTTTAATAACTAATAAAATATTGTGTGTGGTTGTTATGATCTTACTAATGTATCAAATTTATTGGTGTCCGCCTGTTACTATTTAACGAAAAATTTATGGACATAACTCGGCTAACCTACAGACTAATTAAAATGTACGTCCGCCATTTTGTTTCAAGATGGTGGCTTCAAAACACTTAATTTTTTCCTGAGTCTCTGCGCATAGGATTTTGAACGGACAGATTTTGAAAGGTTCCTAGATATAGATCAGATATGACGCATCTTGAAAGAAAGTGGTGTCTATAGAACACTATACTTCAGTACGTGCAGAGCTCTGGTGATAATAGTAATAACAATATTGCAATACATTTGTTGTCTGAAGTTAATCATGGGACGAGAGTATGGTCGTATCATAAAACACACCCCGTAACTTATTTAGGGTGCTCTCAAAGAGTTTGATTTCTATTGTAAGTTCATCTATCTCTGGTCAGCTTGTAATTGTAGAGTTATGTATCTGAAATGCGAGCTATTTCCTGTTAATTCTGATTCCAGTGAAAGAGCGGTGAATCTGTTGAAAGCGATATTCAAGAATCGCGTGGTTTTGGGTGAAATGGATATAAGCGAGTTGATTGGTGCTTTAGTCCGTCATTGGAATCCTCCCAGAGTAGACAGATTCTAGTTGGTTATGCTAAAGCTGGGCTCTAGAAAACAGGAGGCAGAGAGTGATGATCAGGCAGTTGCAAAGTGTAGTAGTGAGTCTTGATCAGGCACATGCCAAGTGTAGTAGTGAGTCTTGATCAGGCAGTTGCCAAGGTAGTAGTGAGTCTTGATCAGGCAATTGCGAAGTGTAGTAATGAG
>CABEEJ010002308.1:0-111438 GCA_901482245.1 Timema douglasi | reverse complement strand
GGGGGGGGGGGGGGGGGGGGGGATCTCTGGGACAAAAAAGCCCACGCCATTAACGTGACCGAATTCTACAATTAGTTGGAACGTGATGGTCGAAAAGCCTCGTCAAAAAGACACCATAAAGGGGTATACCGTTGTGAACCATGGCTTTTGTTTCTTATTATTCACCACGTCTTACTACCCGTTTGGGATAGTTTATCCACATATTTACTCCATTATACTAAAAATTAGGAACTTAGTCTTATAATTTAGAGAAAATGTACCCGTATTTGCGTGGAGGTAGAGTGGGAAACCGTTTAGGGAAAACGACCAAAAGTACACCCAATTTCTCTGTCCATTCTATTGCGAGAGTGATACCTTAGAACATGTGAATGCGGACGCGAATTTATACTTCTTTCTATTACGCTAGTAAGATAGGGATGATTAAAGTAGATTTTAGGCAACATGTACCCAGAATTTGCATTGAGGAAGAGTGGGGAACATATTTAAAAGAAACATGCTTGAGTATATTCGGTTAGGATTCTGACTCAGACCTCTCATCACGGGCAAACCATAATAAATGAGGGTAACACTTTATTAATCGCTTAATTTGAGGATAAATTATGGAGGGGTTTAGTTAAAAAATAGATTAATCTTAAATCTATTTAATGTGGTCCTTCTTTAGGAATGTTTTTAATTTGGATACCCCTCGAGGATATTTAAAGTTTTAACTATTTTCCTACAGTTAGATGCCTCCAGAAGCTATTTGAAATGTTCTTTTTATGCTATTTGGAATGATCCTCAAATGGATTTTATTTTAAAGTTTGATGCATTTAAAATGTATTAGGTGCTGTTATCACTTGGATTTTTTTAGTTCTATAGGGCCTATATATCTATAATCAACTTGAATTGGTCCCTACCTGGTACATAAAAAGTAAATGCAGCAAGAAGTCATTTGGAGTTTAATTTAAGGCCATATTTCCACTTCATATTTGATCATATCGGAACAGTTGGAAAATTTATAAGGGTTAGAGGGGGTCTTATTCCGTGTGGGATGGTCAAATTCCTTAGAGGGGGGAATGTCCCCCTTACTCTCTATGATTCCACTGCCCCTGATTTTTAAGGAGTATTTACAATCACGTTTAAAATTAATTCAACACTCATATAATGTGGTGTAATTTAAAAATTTAGATTTGGTTCATGGACCCCTAAAGAACTCTTCGCGAACCTCAGGTTGGGCACCTCTGATCTAGATTATTCAGATGTGTTTATTCAAGATGCTTAGTTGATTAAATGATTAAGTCTCTAAGATCAATTATTACCTATCTACCGTGTGTAGTGGAAGCTTGTATACAAAAAGAAAAGAAAAAAGAGTTTGGGCTATTCTTAAGCGTTTATCAAATAGGGTTTTTCAGTCTCCCCCTCCCCCGTTCCCTCCCTATCAATCTTGCATTGATCGGTCCATGGACGAGGTCTATATATGGCGGTGCATGCTGCCCCGACACTAAACCGCGGTCCTACAACCAGACAGTCGATATAAATGACACCATTTATCACGTGACCCCGAAGAATCCTCTCCATATCTCGCGCCTCTGATCTCTCACACCCTCTCTCTTTCTCTGTCTCTCTCTCTGTCTCTCAGGAAAAGCTATTTACTTGTGACACCTCTCAAACAAATTAGAGCCACGTCGTAAAGAGAGTCTTCTTCTCCCGCTTGGTCGGTCTCGTTTGCGGGATGGTGTCGTGTGGGAGTTGAGGCCCAACTCTCAGGTTTTGATTTATTTTTCCGGATTTTTAATTACCGCAAGCGAGGTGGGGATCAAAATACTGTGTATTGGTTTTTGGTTAAGATAAATGTGGTTTTAAATTTAGGAAGCTATTGTAGAAATAAAGTAATCTCTTACGTAGATTGTTTCTATAAATTAAGACTATTTAGAAATAATTTAAATAACTCACAATTAGGCTCTATTTTAGAAAAATTGAGTAGAAAACTAGGCTATATTTTTAACTGACTTCTAAAAAAAGGAGGAGGCCCTCAGTTTGACCCGTACCGTATGTTTGGTTATTTTTATGTATGTTCAAATATAACTTTTAACCAGATTCATTGATTTCCATGATTCTTTTTTATATTATAGAACAAGCTTCTCTGATGGTCCCTTATTACTTATAGGATTACTTTAGATTACTTAATTGGAATTTAGAAAATAAAATTAAATGAAAAAACTACATCGTTTATACAAACGACTTTGAGATTTTTTTTTTCCTCATTGCTAAGTATTGCATTGTTATATCGTGATGACATAAAGCCTCATGTCAATCCGAATCTTGATGTCATTACGTTATTCAAAATATTTTCATCATGTGAAACTTCATCAAAAAATAATGTTGCTGCAGGTATTATAAAAGCCGAATTATGAATGCGTAAAGGGCGCCGCTGTTATGGACGTACAGCGTTGTTACATATTGTACAAGGTACATCAGCAAACACATTAATTGATAATTTAAATCCATCTTCATTTAAATCATGTTTTGCAAGTGACTATTTCTTTCATCAGCTGTTTTGTTTTGTAGCCTTTGTTAGTTACTGTTTCGTGCAGCGGTCAATGGATGCAAAAGCTGTTCTACGGGACTCCCTTGATAATATCTCATGTATTAAACTGAGGCGATGAGAACGTTGATCGGCAATCTCAATTGGTATACGCTCCTGTGATCGTTGTTTGTCAATCTCATTTGATATACGCTCGTGAATCAATGAGAGGCGTTGTGATCGTTGCTTGTTAGTCTCATTTGATTCCGCTCGTGAATCAATAAGAGTTTCTGTGATCGTTGTTCGCTATTATCATTTGATATACGCTTGTGAATCAATAAGAGGTGCTGTGATCGTTGTTCGCTAGTATAATTTGATATACGATTGTGAATCAATAAGAGGGGCTGTGATCGTTGTTCGCTAGTATAATTTGATATACGATTGTGAATCAATAAGAGGGGCTGTGATCGTTGTTCGCTAGTATCATTTGATATACGATTGTGAATCAATGAGAGGGGCTGTATTCGTTATTCGCTAGTATCATTTGATATACGATCATGAATAATTGAGATGTGCTGTGATCGTTGCTAGTTAGTCTCATTTGGTATACGCTCGTGTATCGATGAGAAGATCTGTGATCGTTGCTCGGCAGTCTCATTTGATAGACGCCCGTGAATCAATGAAAGGTGCTGTTATCGTTGATCAGCAGTCTTATTTGACATACACTCGTGAATCAATGAAGGGTGCTGTGATCGTTTCTCGACGTTGTCATTTGATAGACGCTCGTGTATCAAATTGAGTCGATCTTAATTTTCGTGCGTCATCTTTCTAGCTAATCTGTAGTTAACATATTCCCGCTTTCAAAAGATCCTTCTCACGCTCAGTTGGAGTCTATTTGCGTCGTTTCTCTGCATCCTTTTCTTATTTTATCAATACGAAGATTTATCCCATATTGCATTTTTTGTGAATGGCTTTTACCCTAAGGACTACTTTTTTGCAGGCCTAACCATAATTTAGATTAAAACTTTTTTCTTTAGAATAAATCAAACCTACTTAAGAAAACGCGTTAACAAGTAAAAATAATAATTTTTTATAATCTTCTTCAAATTTTTACATTTAGAATTCTGCGCCAAATAATTTAATAACTAAAATCAATAACCACCCACACCTTATGCCCACTACTAACTTGAAAAAATGTTGGAATCAATATTAATATCAAACAGAAACATAACAATGGACAACTGGTTCACCAGCATTCCTATTACTGACAAGCTTCTTCATTAAGAAAAACTCATTGTTGTTAGTTTCATTTTGCAGTCACTGACTTGTGATTGAAAAAAAAAATTATCGCCATCATTCAAGCTTGTGTAATATAGTTTGTATAGAGTTATAAGACGCAGGTAATTGTTTAGGTTATTAATTTGGCACAGATTAAAAAAAAAGTGAGAATTTAAGGAAGTTTTTACTTATTTTTCACTTTTTAACGCGTTTTTTACTTTCCCTCGACACATCGGAGAGAAAATATTGTGATCGTCAAAAAAATATTGAACTCGAAATGTTGATAAATATCGACGTTACATGACCTCCTGAAATCAAATAAATGGTATGGCACACCACACAGACTTCTTCTAACTTTTATCTTATATAGACATTTTACTAAAGACTCACAGGATTTGTGAAGTGAAATAATCAGTCTACATATTGTTTCTAAACACTACACCGAATATCATAAATGAAATAACATAACAATCAAATTCATTTTCAAAGATCTGAATTAAAAAGTATAAATATATTTGCCCAAAGCTCAGAACTTATTGGTTTAGTAAAAATATACTTCAACTAAAATATGTTTTATCTTTAATAGTACCTACTACAATTTTACAACGATGTCATTTCTTATCCCAAATAATTGCGGAAAAATTATGAACATTGGAAAATTCCTCCCATATAAAGTACCCTAAAAGTCATTACCATGAGAAAAAGAGAATTTCCATCTTGTTTATAATGATAAACAGTGTCTAGATATAAATTATTATTATTATTATTATTATTATTATTATTATTAGCACCGCGTCTTACTATCCGTTCGGGTTATACGCACTTACACTAATGTGTAATGGTAGGGTGATTGTGAGATGAAATGGAGGACCTACAGTTTAACGTGGAATCCGAACCACGGCGGAGGCCTGGCATTCCTCACATTCACAAGATGTCTTGTCAGAGGTGAAGGAAGGGTTTAGTAATCAGATAAATCTTTGCCGGGACCGAGGATTGAACCCCGGCCGCCAGCATAGAAGTCTGACACCTTACCCCTAGACCACCAGGTCACCCGTCTAGATATAAAATTTAATCAAAATCCTTAGAACAAATTTTGAGAGAATCGATTTTTTCTATTTGCACCTCAGTAAACTACACTTAATTTTAGGGTTGGATGTCTTGTTCCAAAAACCCTCAGGAGTGACCTTATGAAAATCCCAGATACAAAATTTTAGCCCTCTTGGTAAAATAGCTTGGGGTGTCAGACTCGCAATGTATTGTATTTCTTGAGACGGGAAGCTCAATGTACGAATTTTAGATTGTTGCTCTCCATAGGTGATTTCCCCTTTTCACTAATGCGGGTACATTTCCTCTAACTACCCTTCTCGTATTTTTTTACCGATTAATCCGTTACATGCTGCGGTGGCCTCGTGGTCTAACGCGATACTCACGCAGTAGATTAGACTGCCGATGACAAGGAGATCGAGCTTCGGATCTTGATCAGGTGAACTGGGGATGGTTTTTCCAAAACAGTTTTCCACTCTCCTTGCAAATTCGGGTACACATCCTTAAAATATAACTTTACTAATAAAAAACAGTAACGTGATTAGTACCTGAGCGTATAACCTGAACGGATAGTAAGACAAGCTGCTAAAAAAAATATTAATCCGTTCAATAACCCTTGTGATAGAATGCATGGCCTGAAAAATAAATTAAAACTATAGTTATTAACGAATTAATTGGACAGTTAAGAGGGCCAGACAGGTTAAAAATGTAAAGTTCCTCAACTATTTGATTGATAATGAAGAAAAATAAATCTTAATATTATCTATTGAAACGCTAGATTCCATTAAATGGACCCTCATTATATTTCTCTTAGAGTGTTTAAGACAAAGTATTTTTACGTCTTTCAGTGTGAATAATGGTTATTACGCTTCACCATTAAAAGTATTGTTAAAACTCCTAGATAAAAAAAATAAGGTCACGTTTGGTATTTTCGATGCTTTACTATCGAAGACTATTTAATACAATTTACTTAACGATAGGTGGAGGCACGCAATCATTTTGTTTGATCCCGTCCGTAGTTTCTATTAGATTGAAGAAGGAGTGGCATTTAACTTGACCGAAAACCTATTATCTTCCTTACACTAAACTACCAAATCAATTGAAAGATAATTATTTATCCTTGTACTTAATTATAAATATTAGGTTCTACTATATTTTTATATTATTAATTACATAGCTTAAAGTGATTATTATTTTATTTTTACTATGGTAACACCCAATTGAGTGGCCACATTGTATAAGGCGTCACTCTCGTAGTACACTAGATTGCCGATTATGAAGATATCAGGGTTAGGTTCCTGGTTGGGTACACCTTCGCTCAGTTGATAGCGTGTCTGACTACTGTACTAAGGGTCCCGGGTTCGATTCCTGACATGGGCAAAAAATTTATATTTGGTGAAATATTGACTTACCCTCTCACATTGATAAATCAAATGCCAGGGACTGGCTGTTGTTCCTGTCCTAGCCTTAAGTTATACTATAAGGCATATGAAGCTACGACAGGCCTAGCAGGCCGGTAGTGGAAAATATGTCTTGACTAAAAAACTGACCCATGCCGTAGACTGGAAATAGTAATGGATGCAAAAAGAATCCTGGTTGTGTGTACTAAGAATAGCTTTTCCTAAATGTTTTACACTCTACCTTCACACAAATGTGGGTAAAGTTCCTCTCAATTAGACCTTCCCTTGTCCCTAATACATTAGGCTATTTAGCACATAAGCATATAGCCCGAACGGATAGCGGGACGCTGTAGTAAGAAGAGAAAAAAGATTGCAGTTATATTCACTTGAAATGTGTGTATAGTTGGATCGTAATAATCGGCGTGCTCCTATAGTTATAATATATGTTCTTTATTGGAACATCATCGTAAATAGGTCGTTGAATTTTTCATTTAAAATTTAAACTCAAAATTTAAACTTTTTAACTCGTCAGAATAATAATAACACTTAACACCAGGTTGGTCTTACTACCCATTGGGACTATACACTTAAGCGCTAATAATTACACTAATGGGTTATGAATTAGGAAGGTTGAAATGAGAGGGAGTGAACCCGAATTTGCATGGAGGGAGAGTGGAAAACAATTTAGGAAAAACCACACCCAGTTAACCTGAGCGAGATCCGAACCTCGATTTCCCCGTCCTTGGCAGTCTAGCTCAACATGAAACTAGTGCGTTAGCTAACTGCGCCACCAAGGCGGGTAACTTGGCAGAAACCTGCTGATAGTTTTCCCTTACATATTGTTGAAAAGAATATTTAAAAAAATATTAAACAACTTCTTAAATTAATAATGTAAGATTTTTAAATGCCTGCAACTAGTTTCAGTGTTATAACAGGTAGTCTTCTTAATCGTACACGACTAGCGAATCTTTTGAGATAAAAATGATCTTAAGGCTACGGGTACAGCCGTAACAAGTATCATATCCTTAAATTATGAAAAATTACATCTGGACACGTGAATTGAACCTGGGACCCTTGGCTTGGCTCTTACTGAGATATCCAGGTTACATCCCGAGATTAGTGTCGTTCTTCACTCATAGTTTAAGGCAGCGTCTGTGGTGGACGTGTGTAGTTGACATTCAAGTTTCTATGATCATAATTACATACATAGTATATACATACACATATATATACATACGTTTATGTATAATTATTTTACATTATTATTATAGTATTTAGATTAATTATAATGAATTCAACTTAACACCAGTCGAATAGTTTGCAAAAATGGTTCAATAATACAGACCTATATCCGTAATCCTGGTAATAAATACATATTTTATATTTCCGTGTCTTACTACCAGTCCTGGAATGTAACTACATTAAGAGGCTAGAGATGGAAACTATATATAATATAAAGGAGATTTCCCTGTATTTGCGTGGATGGAGAAAGGGAAATCAACTAATAAAAACCGCTTTCATTACACCTTGACGGGATTTGAACCCCAACTTCGCAACCATCGGCAAACCAAACTAGACTATATTGACGTTTAATCCGTGGGTCCACTGATGTGGGTTAGATATAGGGTTAAAGGGGTTACTAAACATATTTTGTCTTCAGTAAGGAAACCGTTTTGTTCTCAGACTTTCTCTTAATCCAGAACCGAGCGAGACACCTCATCTAAATGCGAGTCATATGTATGTCATCCAAATTTTAAAGTGTCGGGCTCTATCCTGAAGTAACATGACACCTTCAGTTCAATTGATGGTGTGAAGTAAGTGGTGTACATATTTGTCATGAGACACAGATATTTGAAACTGGAAGACAAAGTGCTTGCACATACAAATACACATTAAGTGGTAAAAGCGCGTTATAGGAGGTTCCACAATCTTAACGAGGGTAAGAACAAGCACTTACTTCAAAACTTTTATATCACGTCTTAGCAACTTTTTACTTTGATTTGTCAATTTGAGATAATCAGAAGGAAATTAGAACCGGTGCTGTTTTGTTTATCCCATTTATGGTATGAACACCTAAACTGCATCTTAGATCAGTCGGTAGCTTGTCTGCCTTCCTACTGAATTAAAGATCTCGGATTCAAATACCAGTAGTAGTGAAATTAAGGTTTCTTCATTCACAGTAATGAATTAACAGCTGTCGGGGCTTGATGTTGTGTCTGTTTTATATTTAAGTTAGTTTATCAGTCGTGTGTGGATATAATAATTCGGTTCAGATAGTGTACGTTAATATCTCTAATAAAAAAAAACAATCAGTGCCTTAAGGGAGGATTAGCCTTTAAATTTTTCGACTTTTCATAATACTCTTTGTCAGTATCCTTCTATTTCATAACCGGTCTAATAATAAAAGCGTTCCAACATAATTAAATATAAGTTTTTTAAAGTGTTATTAAAATTCTAATGTGTCACAAGACTATGATAAAACGAGAAAACACATCGAAGTGCTGTTTTATGCATGCTTTACTTGACAACAACGAATTTAGGAAGAGTGAAATAGTTTTTTATCTTTAAATAAATTTTCTCATTTTTTTTTTACATTCGGTGGCTTCATGTTTTAAGGCGTCACTGGCAGACACGCTACTGACAGCTAAATAAAGTGTCTGATCGGTTGGATGTACTAAAGATGATTTTTACAAAATATTTTTTCACTCTTCCTCTACGTAAATGTAGTTACATTTCAACTGAACTTCTATATTTTTCATTCCAATTCCATTATCATAATCAATATATGCGTTTAACCCTAACGGCTACTAATACGCGGTGGTGAAAACCGACAAAAAACGAGAAATCTTTGAGAAACTAACAAAAGCTGATGATAAATCACGAAATAAAATAATGACAATAGCATTTTTTCCCCCCTCTGGTTCTGAGAGGAACAAGCAGCCTTTCAGTCAGTGAGAAAACACAAGGATCCCAGGCCGAGGGTGAAGAAGGATGACTGACATACCACTGATTATTCTCTTACCTCCCAAAAGAGATGGAGAATGGGGGGGTGATAATGGAGCTAGTTCCATTACATGCCACATTAGCACTATATGGGTCCCATACGTGTCTTCAGGGAAAGCCGCCCACGTGGCAGGCAAGGTCTTACTTTAGAGAGGCGTCTAAACATTTATCCTTCATTGGTATTATCGAAGCTCTGCGTTACTAACGAGAAATAAGGACCTTATAATATGCTATAATTATTATATAGTCGAGATTATTACATAAGTTTACTCTCCTGTTCGAAGTTACAGTAACTGCTTGTTATTTTTATACTGAGATATTAGTTCACATTCGATCCTAGACTATAAATATGGATACAATGGTGCGAGATGTAAGGTGAGTAATTTTTGAAGTTTTTGTAAAAAAAAATACTTTTTTTTTGGCCAAAATGAATATAATATTGTCTCAATAGATACATTTAGTTTACACATATAAATTTTGAAGTTCTTGAATATTTAGCATGCGCATAGTGTAACTTGATGATACACTTTTTAAATAAAAATAAAAAGTCCTTGTCAAATTTCACGATAGCTAATACTTACAAAGAGAAAGAAATAGAGAGAACAAAATACTCTTAAAAGTTTTGGATGGTGTTTCTGAAAAATGCTTACCTTATGAATATGAAAGTAAGAAAGTTTTTAAAATAATATGATATTTTTAATATAAATTTCGCAAGAGAAAATATTAATTACTTTTTGATACTAGTATAGGACCCATAATAATTTTCAGGAAATTAAAATGTAATTTAATAGATTTATTGAAATAATATTGTTCGGGATAGGAATGTTAGACTGTGAAGACCACGCGCAAAGAAGATCTTCCTGCGAGCCATAATTTGACTATACATTTTGCCTTTATTCGATTCCACTCCTGCTTAAATCCTGTTTCGTCACCCATTAGCAATAAACTTGCCTCGTTCTACGGATAGCACGTAGCTGAGCTTAGTCTGATTTAGTTAGTAATACTTTTTTGACAGTTTTTTAAAGTTATTAAAACGAAGCTCATATAGGTATACATCCAGTAATATTATTTGGAGCTGTCACTTTTGATATATATTATCAATACCTATCAAATATTACTATTAATAAAGTAAATCGTTATCAATGTTGATAGAAAAAAAAGGTTGTTTCTCCTAAAAGTTTCTTCCTAACAGAATCTTTTTTTGATAAATACAGTTTGAAACAAATGTCGCATCGTAGCTACGTTTTCTGTAGTCTTCATTAAAAGACAAAAAGTAGAATTGAGGTAAGTGAATAATTATTTTTAACGAAGAGATGATAAGACTAAGCTTAAGACCAACATAATAACAATGTTGGTAATACTTGTATAGTATTTTATAACGAAAGTAATCCTCTTTATTGAGAACGTGGACTAAACGCCAGGCTTATGAAGTTTGATTTTTTGTTAACAGGAAAGTCGAGTGTACTAATGCAGTGTTTTTTTTTCTAATTCACGCAAATATAAATACATTCGATATAAATTCTACTTTCCTCATCCTTAACCATCAGAATATTCAAACGCGCATAACCTGAATGGGAATGAAGATGTGGTGAAAATAAACAGTAGGGGGAAGTCCTCTAGTGGCGGACACTTAAGATTTTTAGGAAAAAGAAAAAAAAACTATTTCGTAAAATATATCTTTATTTATGACTTAGATAAGTCAACAAACTTTAAAATCAAAATAAATAAACAAAAATGCAACTTCTGCATAAATATATTAAAAAACATAAATTAAACTTTGATGAAAATAAACGCAGTATCTGAAAGTGGCACCTAGTACCGGACAGACTTCACTTCGAACCCCTAGCACCGGACAGTTTAAAACATCTGACACCGATCACACATATAGGCGTCTAAACATTCTGGAATGTCAGCACAGGCTTCATGAGCCCACCTATGGCAGCTGGAGCACTGTATCCAGTCTTCGTCATAGTCCTCTAAGCACACTAAGCAAGTAGTTTTTTCTGTGTGGGATGATTCAATTAATGGCTGCTTTTTCTTAGCTTTCCCTTCATCTTTGTTTATGGCCTTTACTCCTTTGGCTTGTTTCCCCTTCTTTACAATTTCTCTTTTGGTTTTTGCGCCTTTGCTTTGCTCCTCTTCCTCTTCTATTGCAGTTTTAAAGTTGGTTTTCATTGTTTTCCTTTCCTTCTTAGCATTCTTTTCATTATCTTTTTCTTCGACAGCAATTTTGTATGGGTATGATGTCAAAATTTCACTTCTTCCACATTTTCTTTTCCGAGCAGCTGATCTTTTTTTTTTTTTGCAGCATTTGTTAATGGAGACAATTTATGAAAAATTTGAATAATATCTGGATCAAAGCTAGTCGATGGCTTAGGACTGATGATTCTTGTTTCGGGGGGGTAGTCCTGAGGAGGCCCGTGGATTCTTCTGAGACCAAATCGCAAGTTGTGGTGGTGCTTTCAGCTATCGCTAAATCAGCGGCAGATACGGGACCCTTTGCGCTGTTATCCGTAGTGTTTGAGGAAGTTCCTGGTTCTTCTAATGGAATATTGGTAGTGTCGGATGCCGAATAATCCAGGTCGGAAAATAAATTTCTATCAAATGGGTAAACGCCTGTGCATTTTAACCCAAATGCCGCAATATCCAGCCGAGCAACTTTTGTGAACGCTTCATTGACAAGACCAGCAAGGTCGTAGTTGGTAATCCGAGATCCAGCATTTGCTCTCAACCACATGTCGCATCGTTGGTTATAGGCATCTTTAAATGGTTTCATGAATGTTCTATCTAATGGTTGGAGCTTGTGCGTGGTATGTGGCGGTGAGCTTATTAAATGAATGTGGTTTTCACGACAAAAAATGATGACCGCCAGTGTCTTGTGGCTGCAGTGGCCATCCAGTAGAAGTAGAACAGGGCTCTCTTTAGTTGGGTGTGAGTGTTTTACAAACAGTTGCAACCAGCGTAGGAATAAATCACTATTCTTCCAGCCTTTTGGCTGGGCCACACCCACACTTTCGGCCGGAGCATTAATCATGAGTCTATCATTCATTCTTTGCCTTGGAAACATCAAAAATGGCGGTATGAAGTGGCCGTTAGTGCTCATACAAAACAAGACTGTTATATTGTTGCCATTCTCAGCAGAAGTGAGCTTTCCTACTTGACGGACAGCCTTTGGAGCAAGAACTTTTTGATGCTTATGCACACAGCTTACTCCAGTTTCATCGCAGTTGTAAATGTTGGAAGGTGGAAATTTTTGCAGTGTTATCAATCTTTCAAGATTGTCATAAAAGAGATCTACTTGTGGTTTGTCAAACCCTACGGCCCGCATCATGCTTGTTGACTCTGGTGATCACAGCGATATGTCATGATGTTTCTGCATAAAATCATAGTAAAAATGTTTTCCTGCAGTACCTTTCTCTTTGTTAAAGCGATGAGGGATCTTCATAGATTCAGCCAAGTCGAAAGCTAATTTCAAAAACTCCTTTTTCATCAGCGGCAAACATCTATTTGACAAATCTTTGACGTGGTCCACTAAAACCTGTTCATACTCGGGTGAAAAATTGTTAGTGAATCTACCGATATTTGGTTGCAACGTCACTTCTTCCCTACGGTTCGATACTGATGTTTTATCATGTATAGTACTTTTTGGAATGTTGTAGCGCGACGAAGCTTCTCTATATAGTAAGTTCTTTAGTCAAAACCTTAGTAATCGCAGTTTGTAAACTTGTTTGGTCCCATTTTCCCTTCTTTTTCTTCTCTTCCATTTATATTTTATTCCGTTCTTCTGTCCTCTGAAAAATCGTATAACAATTATTATAAAAAGTATAAATACTAACAAGAAAAAATAACATGATCACTGTCCGGCGTTAAAGGACTACTTTGTGTCCGGTACTAGGGGACAGAGAATTGACAAAATTATACATTCCATATCAAAACTATTTTGGAAATTTTCAAAAGCTTTTATAGATTACGAGCAACAATGGAACACTACCTTTATTAAAAATAAACATAAACAACTGATCACAAATACTAAATTGTAACACTCACCTGAATATTATTTGACGCAGTGTCTTCCCCCCAAGAACAGCAAACAACAGCTCCCACTTTTGTCGCGTGTGTCACTGGCAAACCGCGTCCCGTGACTTGGTATTGCTACGTCCCCCCGCGCCCCTTTCACCCTTCCTTGAATCTCTCGCGTTCTTAGTTGCCGAAATAGTACGAGTGTCCGGCACTAGGTGCCGTCCGGCGTTAGTGGACTTCCCCGTATCGTTAAAGTAGTACAGAAATGGATGACGGATGTAAACAAGGTTTCCTTATGATGAATTCTCTAGCCGAGTAAAAAAAACTTCCTTCCACCATCACGCCAGAGCCGGCACTGCGAGAGCAACAGTGCTCTCTCTACCTGGCAGTCCCGCCTTCCTCCCCACCCTCGTCCTATGTGCGCATGCGCACAACAGTCAAACACCACGTCGCTGGCACTTTGAAGCGCACAGTTCCAAACAAAGATTTTTGTATCCTTTTCATAAACTGGGGGATGGCTACTGAAGTACTGATATTAATTTTAAGGAATATATATTGTACTACAAAAATAAAGAAGGGATTAAAGAAAAAAGGACTCATTATATTAAATGTCATTGATAATATCAAGTAGAAATAGGGGTTGCTGCAGTTCCGCAGTGCCTATACACGAGCCGCCATTGTGTGGCTGTGAACAGGAGGGAGGAAAGTAGCCATATACCGTGTGAAGGAAGTTGTGTGAGTGAGTGGGAAGATAAGCGTGGTGAGTAAAGTGAAATGTTTCTGGTCCTTAGAATAACCAGCCTCCGAGGGAAAATTTATGGTGAGTGATGTCGCCACTTCCCTGGGAGGTCTTCGGGAAGCAATTAGTCGGTGGAGAATGTGGTTGTGGCCTTCACTCTAGCTCCTTCTAATCGGATCACCCTCCATTACCGAGAATTTTCCTGGATTGGATTGGGAGAGGGATCAAATGCACACCCCGCTTGCCCTAAGTCCAGCCGTTATAATTTTTTTTTGTCCCTTCGTCTGACTACCAGTCTGAGCTGTAACCAGATTTACACTAATAGGGCAGGGATAAGTAAGGCAGAATTTATAGGAAATGTACCCTCATTGGCCTTGATAGAGAGTGGGGAATAATAATTGAAGAAAAAAAGTATATGTGCACCTAACCAAGATTCTAACACTGACATACACATCAGCAGCAATCCAGTCTTTTACTAAAGTGACACCTTAAAATGTGTATTCACATATATGAACCCCTCTCATTCGTCAGGCACAATTTGTTTTGTATTATTATTTATATTATTTGTAAACTATTACATTTTAACAGCATGACTATTAATGTATTAATCCTAGGAAAAATATGGAGAATAAGTGCACCCGCATAAGTGTGAAAGAGGATTAAAAATCTCCAGTTAAAACCACTTACATAAAATCATCCCCAATGTAAGACACTGGGAATCAAACCTCTATTCTTACTTTAATATCGGCAAGACAGTATATTGCGTTGCTTGGGGCCACATAGCCACCAGTGCCAAGTTTTTTTCCCCACAACTTTGAAGTATGTTTACGCTTGCTTTTGTTTTATTTGGTATATATTTTATTGTGCGCTATATACATGCGGTGTTATAAAAACACAATACTTACCCATTAACTTGACTTAAGATAAACACCACTTACCCAAATTTAATTGTAATTATTAATTATATTGACATTTCTGAATACCAAGACCACCCAAAAGTGATAGGATTTAAAAAAATGAAAAGCCACTTAAAAATAAAAATTGGAAAACAGGAGTTAGAAAGCATTTAACAGTTCAAGTACCTGGAAAGTCTGAAGACAAAGGATCCCTAGTTCACCGAGGAAATAAGGTCTAGGATCGCCATAGCCAAGGAAGCTTTCAACAAGAAGATGTTACTGCTGACCAGCAAGTTGAGTTTGGAACTGAGGAAGAAACTGTATGTAACATAAACTTGAACTCCCAGGAAGATGGAAAAGAAATACTTGGAGAGCTTTGAAATGGGCTGCTGGAGAAGTCTTGAGAAGGTCAGATGGACAGACAGGGTGATAAATGAAAAAATACTAAGAAGAGTGAATGAGAAGCGAACCATTTTGGACGTGATTCATCATTATAAAGAAAATGGTAACTAACACATCCTTAGTAGGAACTATCTTCTGCACGACGCCATAGGAGGAAAGGTTGAGGTAAAGAGGAGCTTAGGAAGAAGGAGGATTCAAATATGATATGTCTTGAAGGAAAGAAGAAAATTCTGGGAGCTGAAGGGGGAGGCAGAGGACAGGGCGCATTGGCCGTAATTGGTGGTTAACTGACAAAAGGAATGGACCTGCCGAAAGACAGAGCACCTAATAAGACTAATAATCACATGGTATTAAATAAGGCTATCTTATAAAGTTTATATAAATAACTAGTGTAATTGTAAATCTTATCTACCTCCTAAAAGTAATATAAATACAATAATTTATAATCTGTATGTAAAGAGCAAAGAAAAAAAGAAAGAGTTTCACAAAAAAAAAACCTATTGGAATTATTTTTTTAAATATTTGTTTAAAAAAAGGCACTCTATTCAGGTTTTGTCACGTTTAGTATGTTATGACTTTGAATATCTATTTAATTCTAATTAAATGTAAGCTCCTCCTTTAGAATAAGGACAGACAAACATTTATAATCCCCAAACAGGTTAGAGACCTTTACGCTTATGCAGTCCTGCAAAACATTTGTGGCTAGCGCGTAGACTATCAACTACGGCGTTTTACGCATAATTCCAGACGCTTTACTAAGAATGCAAGATAATTAATCTAAAACCAGGCAGTCATAGAAAACCTGTGGCCTGCGGGTCAGCAGTGGACATTTTAATGAACCTACATACAATGAGGCTTGATTCTTATTTTTAAAAACCTCAATTTCAGATTATGGCTTTTGGAAATTGGCCACTATTTGGGGAAATTTAGCAGTTGAGGTAGTTATACCAAACTTTTACTTATTACACGATTACAAAAAATCGTTAAGACTATATATTGTTTGAAAGCACGCGAGTATGCGAAACGTTGTTTTCTCTCATGAAAAGAAACAAACACGCAAAAAATCACGGCATATGTGCACTTATTTGTCATCAATTATAAGAATAAGATGACATATTAATGTTTAAGGCTTAATAGCAATTACCATTCCTGGAATTAAAAAGTTTCATAGTTATGGTTAAAAATATAGGATGGATTGAATATTAAAATTTTAGATGTTATAATCTTAATTTTCTTTTTGTATTAATAATAATTTTAATCTTTCTATAGGTCTACACATTGAATTATCGTAATGGAGCCCCCTTAGAATTTTCCATTTTCGATTTGACCCTTTTTATCAGGCGAGTTTAACACACCTGTTCTACGTGAACACCATAAGGAAAGAAGAGAGTATATGAACTGATATTGAGTAAATGAAAAAAAATACACCCTGTGCAACTGGATGAGAATCGCACCTCGACCTCTTGAATCAGTGTCACGCTAGCGCTCTCAACTTAGTTAATGCCATGCCTACGGTGCTATCTTAAACTCTATCGGTTGGTTCATTTATAACAGTTTTTAAATAATACCAATCATTAACATGGATTTATTTCTAACTAATTTTAGAAAAGAGTAACGTTTAGTTATAAAAATTATAAAAGGTATCACTATTATAACATACACTGGGGATACATTTTCTTAAAAATATGGATGGCTCTCTTTGAAGTTATGACATTATTTGTTCGTATTGGATAATTTTATTTACATATATAAATAGGGTATATATATATATAATAATTCATATAATGGGGTAGGGAGGAGGAAGGAAGCATTTTAGAGTTAACCTAGCCGCATTTGTGTGGAAGGAAAGTAGGAAGCCATTTATGAAAAAATCACTCTCGGTACATCCAACCAGGATTTGAACTCCACGTCTTTAGCAGGCCAGTCTAACACGAGAGTGATATCTTAGACAATTTTAATATTGAAACTATAAAACGTATTTGTAATCGTGCACATTTGTCCCTATAAGGTCTGAACAAATTGTAAACTTATAAACCTTAAGGTGGGAGTATATGAAACTCAATATTCTGGCATTATTTTGCAGTTTTTATAGCAAACATTTTTTTGATCAAACCAAATCAAATAATTTTTATAAAGGATCGTAGAATTTAATAACTCTCTTCACATAGTGATATTAACAGTTATTAAATATCTGTTGAGGGTGTCCTGGAATTTAAAAATATTTTTTTCTCTTCATTTAAAAAGTTTCTCATCTTTAAGCACCTAATATTATTTGAATTGTTAATTAATGTATCATAGGTTGAAGAAGCGTCATAAGCTCATGTGGGGAGAATGTCTGATTCAACATTGTATATAAACAGTTCGTGAGGTAAATAATTCCATTGTTGCTACACAGTCGTCAAATTGTATAACAGTGTCAACACAAAGTTGCAAGCTGTCTTAAAAGTATTGGAGAGGTAGACCTCAAAACCGAGTATATAACCTTTTAGGATCATGATAATAGGTCTTTCTTAGAGAACACCCAACTTTCCACTACCTCACTCACAGGGCAATACCCCTTGGAAGAGCCCCGGTTCGTATCCGACCTGTGATGAGCAAGCTAGGGGCGAGGGTTAGAATGACAGAGCTAAAGTCAACGTGGAGTTTCAAAGGAACATTGGGGTGTAGTGGATCTGAGTAGCGCCATACAAAGTAGAGCTACAGTAGCCCCATGGCTTCTTTGGTGCCGAGTGACAGCTCACAGCTGACAGATAACGGCTTTTAAAAGTTACCAGACCAAATTATGTATCCCTACACCGAAACATATGATCTGCAAAAAACATATGTTTAGCAGCTGTCACTTCTGATAGTCAAAATTTATGTATATCCCTAAATGTCAGCTGTGAACTGTCAGTCAGCACCAAAGAAGCCACGGGGCTACTGTAGACTTGGTAGACGACGTTACGAATAGAACACAACTAATTAACACTCATGTACTGTCAAAGCAATTGCGAGCCACCGCGTATTGTCCTCCTTTATTTTTTCTCAAGCCCACTTGTACGCTTGACAAAGCCCCACATTATATTATATTCTGTTATATTAAACCATATCAAAATGAACCTAACTTATTGGGTCCACCTCTATAGCCCATCCTGACAAGGCGGCCAGTGGGAGAGGGGGAGGGGTGACATGTCTAATGTTACTATGCTCATGACAAGTATTCAAACTGTTTGTATCGCCATATGAAGAAAATTGATTTATGTGTTTTTTACTGGATATATTTGATTTATTTTGAGCGGGGAAAAAAAGTTTTTCTTTAAAAACTACAAAAACAACTCACATTTTATCGCGTTCCATACACATCCACCTTAACTCAAGACTTGTACGATAGCTCGTGGTACTTCAGAAACTAACAGAGGTATAGTCGGATTTTGGTAGGAAGATTAGCTTAAAAAAATACAAGATATTTTTTTCTGTCAACATAGTTAATATATTATCATTAGATTATTAGTAATATTTTATAGTTAATGGTACTATATATCAGAAGTGACAGCTTCAGATAACACGAATTGGCATATGAATATATACAAGTAGTTTTAGTATCTTCTGACTGTCATATATGGTTCTTACTACCAGAACCCTACCATAGTTTAGCGCTAGTATGTTAGACTAATATATTCAGCTCTTAATCGGAAGGTAGAGATTTGATTTGATTCGAGTCCCGGGTATGTAATTGGGTTTCCAACGCTCTCCCCCTTTCACCTCTTTTTTGTTAGCAACACTGTAAACTATTTTAATGCGAGTGTACTGTACATAATGACAGATGGCGCAGGACGATCACAAGAAGCGAAATATAGGAACATTGTCATTTATTTTATATGATTTTTAACTGCTAGTTCTGGAAGGGAAAGTGTGATAAGGGAGTGTAAGACGGCCAAGGATAGGGGCGGCCAGTCAACACTTGAAAAGGTGACTACTCTGCACTGAATTAGTAATTATTATTATTATTTAGCACCGTGTCTTACTACTCGTTCGGGCTATACGCTGAATTAGTAACACCCCCAATCCCCCCAACCACTCCTAAGGTCTTAGTACCCGTTTGGGTTACACACGTACATTCACTACGTTACTAGTATAGGAATTATGAAGATAACATTTTTTGAGAAAATGTACTCGTATTTGCGTGGAGGAAGAATGGGAAAAACTGTATGAAATAACACCCTCAGTAAACCCATCCGAGATTCGAACCCTGACCTGTTCATTACTGGAAAACCATACAAAATGAGCTTGGCATTTATATCGCGAGTCCACCGTGGCGTGGATGGGAAGAATCTAAGTGGGTATATATATCCCCGCTCGTCCCTTATAATATTTCAAACATACACTTTACTTTGTTAGGGCCTCCACTGGTTTGGTCCCACGAGTGTACACAGCGAAGGTGCAGAGGAGACTTAGTACACAACTTATAACACTGTATCTAATACCTCTGGATCACTAATGTGTTATTCGTCGCAATGACGTCACTATCCGTTGAACGGACTCTTCACCGAATGCCGTGCCAAAACCACCGCACCATCGGGACAGGTTTAGCGACTCTGGAAGTGATTACGTCTCTCTTAGATAAAACTATTGAGGGAAAAATTAAATTTAAAGTCGGTCATATAAGAGGTGAGAGAACGGATAAGCATTCATCGACAACAACAAGTTTTGATTAGTACAAGAGCGGGTGAAGAGACTTTTCCCTTTGGCTGACAAAATGATTCTATAGTTGGAGTTTGGTTTTCAATAATGGTTTTCCTATCTTACTTTCTAGAACAACCAGCCCCGTGGTGTGGTTTTCATTGCACCTGGTCACGAGTCTAAGGAGCCCGGGTTCGATTCCCGGTTGGTACATTGAGTATTTTTCCCGAATGGTGAATCACCCTATGATCACCAGGGTTTGGTTAGTTAGGCTTAAGTTAGGTTTAAGTGTTTCCATTGGTCCCACACCCTCATATTTACTATCAACAGCCTATCATCTCATCGGGATATGGAAAGAGCATCCACGGCAATGATGTACAATTAGTACAGCCGGGCGTTCCATGTGCAACGGCACATTATTACTGGCTAATCTTTCCATTAGCGGGCTACAATGATGTAGGCCAGACACCTGCCTCGGTGGCGTAGTTGGCTAACGCGCTCTTCGTGTTGAGCTCGACTGCTGAGGACGGGGAGATCGAGGTTCCAATCTCGGTCGGGTGAACTGGGGTGGTTTTTCCTAAATGATTTTCCACTCTCCCTCAACGCAAATGCGGGTTCACTTCCTCTAATTCAACCTTCCCAATTCCTAATCCATTAGAGTAATTAGTACTTAAGGCGTATAACCCGAACGGGTAGTAAGACGTGGTGCTAAATATTATTATTATTGTAGCCCAGACGCGCATTATTATTATTATTATTATTATTATTATTATTATTAATAATATATCACTTTCTAGAATAAGAGAGGAGGGTGGTGTTATATTAATTTGTCTTAGTGCCGCCCTTATTGTTGGGAGAACGGACAAATCCGTAAATAATGTAATGTTTGTCCATAATGAGAAGTTCAGGGTTCAAATCCCAGCCGTGGCCACTGAATTGCTTATTTCTTAATAACGAATACATTTTAAAAATTGGTTTGAATCAATAAGTATTTTTCTGCTCCTACTGTCAACTTTAGGCTTCAACCTAAACTACAATACCTACTACCTTTCAAGAGGGGTGGGGGTTGAACTAAGCAAAGAGAGAGGAAAGGAACAATAAATGCACTGGTCTCACAGCCCAGCTCTCGTGCGTGCGCGTACTTACACACACACATACACACGCACACACACATTTCAGCCATGAACGTTCAAAATTTACAAGATGTTTGTGGGGTTTTCTTTTACTATTCTAGCGCCTTAAATATCGATACATAAATTGTAATCCTACCACTCTCAGGCGAATAAATTGATACCTATTTATGAGTTAAAATAGTGGGAACATAATTTTAAAGCTTCACAATATTGGAATAAATGGTTTGTCTCGTCACTTCTAAAACGATTGTGGCAGCGCTGTAAATGAAAGACCCTTGTAAATTGCTAAAAACTATAAGTAGTTACCGGTATTTCTACAAGTAGCGTTACACTACGGTTACCAAACTATTTCAAATTTTAATTTTATAAATAAGCTTTTAAAGCTTAGTATTAAACTAATAAATTATAAATAAATTATAACACAAAGAGTAATGGGACAAGGAAACAGATAAGGCTTAGAACATTATACTACATCCTCTACGTCATTTATACTCGTTTAACATTTGTTAACCTATAAATTAAATTTTATACTTGTCAACTTTAATTCACACTTTATTCACACTTTAAACATGGTTTCATTATAAATGGTTTATTCTCAAGTAGTTTCATGACAATTCTCAATTATTTCGTTATAACCTATTCTGCAGATTTTAACCTCTTAACTTAAATTTCATAATTTGATTTTTCAACTTACTTGAATTTAAACATAGTTTTGTACAACATACTTTGTTATCTGTAAGTTTTACAACAACCTTTTAACGTGTTTTAATGTATTTTAGACATATCATCACTTTATATATAAAACTAAATTATGATGAATTATTCATTTTATATTTAATGTTCATGATTTGACAATATGTTTGTACCATAATTAAACCTAATTATACATTTCGATTTACAATTTCAATTGAATACTTTTAACTTGTTTAGAATGTTTTCTAAAATGTTATAAATAAATAGCTTAAACAAGAAGAGAAATATTATCTAGCCTTTTGATTTCTTCTTTTTCCAACATTAATACGTACATCCATATTAATCTCGTTAAAGTGGTTATTCATTTTTTTAAATAGAAAAAATAATGGAACACTAAATACAAATTTTCACATAAGAAAATGTAAGTAAAAATATTTCTGCTTTATATAATAAAATTCAATTTTGAATATCTAACTTAATGAAGTCATTATAAGCCAAATAGTGCGAGGCTGAAAATGTGATAGTTTTCATTGTATAGTTTAATTAGTATGATTGGTAAAAGTTATATAGAGTCTTAGTTCTAGATAATATAAATCTATATTCATTGGTGAAAACCGATTTCAAATCCATAGAACGGTTTTGTCACAATCTTTTATTTTATAATGCCAAGTTTTTATGGGTGACCGAGTGTTGACCGGCCCCTTAAAAGCTCACTGCTACAAACGTTCCGCGGTCACGCAAATCTACCGGCCTCTCCCCCAGTCTGATCCTTCAGCCAACCACTGTTCCCCTCACTCCCCAGCACTCGTGACGCTGATAATTTTATTGAATACCAGCGTGAAGGCGAAGAAAGATGAGGAATTATTATCGGTACTACTTCATGTTGAGACTGTAAATCACATTCTTGTTTTTTATTGGTAGTAAAGTAGTTTGTAAATATGTATAGATTGATATATGAATTGATCTTACTAACTAGACTGAAAGGATTAGCTCAACGCTATCGACCTTACACTTAAAGTAAGGTAATTTATTTTATTAACCAAGAGTTAGATATGTAAGAAAAACTGATAAATTAACTTAATTTTCTAATTTAAAAAAATATGTTCACTCAGTCTTACTGTCATTCCGGGAAGTTCGCATATTTACAATAATGGCTCAAAGATGAAGAAGGTATAAATTAAAGAGTAAATCTTGGCACACACTGGATCGGATCGGATCGGAACGGAACGAATTGGTTTGCCAGGAGGGAATATTTTGACGGATTCCGATGGATCCTGAAGCTACGCACATGCGTCCTCAGCACTAGACTATCGCATCATCTACACTCGCACTCAGTTTACAACTGTTGATGATGTTTGTTTCCTGATCCTCGACAATTTTTGCGTATTAAAAAAAATTGGATGAAGAGATAATCAATTTAATTCGACAGTACCCTATAATTTACGACATCGCTAACAAACATTAGTATGACTGTTATAAAGGAAATACGTGGGAGGAAATCTCGTAAATTTTATGTTGAATTCACTGTATGTCATGCACAAAGAGTATTTTTGAAGCTGTTTCTTCATCAGCATTGGCAGCCATGCACACAGCAACCACTATTACCTGCTCTTCACTGCCGATATCACTATCACCAAATCTCTAAAATCGATGTGCCCTTTTGGTTGCTGTCTTCCGAGTGACATGAATTTAATTCCGAAGCAGTGTGCAGACAAAACCAGTTTCCGTTCGTAGGGTTCTGATTCCAGCCGTTAAATGAAATTATTTGTCGTGAGTCCTCGTGATCGTGCAGCTTGGTGACGAGAGATTCAGCCATGCGCGTGCGCAGAGAGACTTCTCTCAGTTGAACAGGGAATGGACGTGTGTGTTTGTCCTCTATTCGACCACGAATTCAATTATCTTTGTAAGGAACGATAAGCTCACTTTCTCTTGAACTACTCAACTCTTTGATTGTAAACCCTAACATTCTTTGGAAAATAAATATATTAAAGTTTTCAAAATTTCTTCTTTCATTTATTTAAAAAATCAACAACTTAAGAACCCTATTATAAATATGTTTTTATTTAAATATAACATAATGCTGAGAAAGTTTTGACACACCTAATGAATTTTGTGGCACACCCTTTGAGAAACACTGCCTTAGACCATGCGGCCACCGAATCAGGTTACAAAATGTCCAAAGTTCGGTGAATGCTCAAAATTGCACATTTCCTTTAAGAGTGAGCGAGCGAATCTTGATTTTTTTTTTAACATTCGACTTTTTTTTGTCGGGAAAACTATTTGTACGCTTTGGATTGACAAAATTTAGTTCTAAAATTATAGACCTCAGTGGTTTGATAGTCTAAATGTATCTGGAAATAGACTGGTTTGCCATTGATATGGATATTGGGGTTCAAATCTTGGTTGGGTATACTAGAGGTGTTGTTCCCTACTTTCCCTTTTCACAAATTCGGGTATATTTCCTCTTAATTCTGTCTTTCGTATGCCTTACCCATTATTGTATAATATAATATGTTGTTGCTCCCCAAAACAAGTTGTTAGACGCAGTGCAAAAAAAAAGAAGATGTTCTCGAATATATATTTTTAGGGACAGTCATTGATATTTTAATTGTTATGAAAACAACTAAAGTAACATTTTAATGATTTTTGTTTTCTAATAAATCTATAAACTTCATTATTATATTGCAGTTTAAAAAAAACTACTAGTATAATAAAAGGTCCTTACATTTATTATTTTACAACAAAAGTTTGTTAATCAAGAGAGTGAAATGGTTACCCAACAAACAAATTTAATGTTGAAAACAACTGAAAACTCACGTGGACATCCTTAATAACTTGAGCACAAGTTATGGCTTCTTATAAACATATGCAACCAAAACACATTAAATATTTTTGTCTCACACTGTATAAATCTGTGGACTTAAAATAACCGTAACTTAACAAGCCAAGCTTCTCTAATAACGACTAAAGGACGACACCAAACTTATTGACGTTGCAAAGCGTTGTGCGAGTTGTAGATACATACGAAATGTATCCATACATCCAACCAGAAAAACCTGATCTGAGAAATCACTTGTACCTCCTTAATTATTATGGGTGGATGTTGGAGCTAACTTGGCGTGTTATTCTGCGTGTTGGTGATCGAACTCTTGATTTATGATGGTGTAGGGTAATTAGCTGGCTTGGCCTGCTGACTGCCAAATCGGTTAACCTTTCCCGCCTCGTTGTAGAAAGGGATGACTGATTCATTGGTTAACAAAATGAGAAATTTAACTAGGAGAGTGGGTGGATCTTAAAGCGTATTATATTTGAACGCGAGGGGATTGGCAGCCCGAGTACTGTACTTATTATCAATAAAGTAATAGGTAGACATAAAGTTAATATTAATACTATTTTATGAATTTTACGCTCACAATTTAAAGAATGTACATAAGTAAACATGAAACATTATATTTATTACACCATAAAGCTAAAAATAGCTTTAATTCAACTCCAAGAATACATTACTTTTTATTTGTGTATTATTTTTTATAGTGATATATAGTCAAACATAATTTAATTATTATAGTTTTAATACATATTTAATAAAGTTTTCCTTAGCATAAATTCCCCTTCTAGTATTACTAATATAAATACGACAAAAATATTTTAAAATTTATAGCTATCATAAGATTTATATTTGAATATTTTATGATTTAAATATAATAATACATAGTGTCCCTGTAAGTAATTTAATTTATAAACTAATATTGCTTTAATAATGTTTTCTTAGTTTTCTATCTATATTTTGTATTAATAAAATGAAGAGAGTTTGTTTATTTGTATGGCATGAACGTTGAGTGATATCTATCACAGGCGGAGGTCTGACATTTCAATATTAGTAGACCCTGTGAAAGGACAGGGCACCTAGAAGACAGAATTTTGAAATTTTGATTAGAATTTTTTCAATTATTTAGAAACTGAAAAAATGAAGAAAAATCAACGCCTCGAGAAAGCTTTGCTACCCTATTTCATACAATTTGTAACATAGTTTGCTGACCATGGAAGTTTGGTTGCCATGGAGAATAAACAAGAAGTTTTTGTTATATACAACAAACAAACTATTCTTTTCATGTCACCATAATATATTAATAAATAATTAAATATTGTGTTTTTTTTATAAAAATAGCTTTTATTTATTAATACGTATTTTAACTGTAAGCCCTTTTAACTTTTATACCCTACAGCATTTATAACCTTTATACCCCAAAATATTTTTCTGCGGATTAGCTAGGTAATTAATGTAAAAAGGATAAAAAGTCCAAAAATGTTAAAAATAGTAAAAATTAAATTTAATCAAAAAGGGCAGTAAGACCAAAAGGACAAAAATTGCAAAAATGTCCACAAAAAACTAAAATAATTAAAGAAGCAAAATTGGCACAATTGATCAAAAATGTTAAAAGGGGCACAAAGTAAATCATAAAAAAATAAAAAGGTATAAAATTTAAAAGAAGTAAAAAATAACAAAATTGGTAAAAATATTAGAAAGCCTGAAAAGGGGTAAAAGGGGGAAAATGGTAGAAGGCTAGTGGGGTAAAAAGCGTTACGAATAAAAGATTTGTATTATAAATATATCTACATATCTGCCATGATAAATAATTTCATATCTCAAATAGTTTAGGAGATAGTGTATCATGTCAATCAGGCAGATTGGACAGCTACAATTTAATATCAATATTTTGATAATTTACGACAATATAAACGAAAGAAAGAAGTAATATTAACATATTTAAAAGTAATCTACCTCAAAGTATATTTTCCCTGACTAAATGGAGCCAGATACAATCACGTGTTTCCCTAAATTGAAACACGTGGTTGTTCGAAAGATATTGCCTTTTGATACATACTGTAGCGGATATCAAAGAAGAGGATTAACATTATCATATTTATGAATAAAATGCTTTAACGCATACCCGTTGCCATTGGATGATGTCGGATAGATTCGCATAGATTTGCCATGCTGCCTACAAGAAAATATTGTAAAGGACGTCTATATCACAAATTCTCATAAAAATAATAGCTGAGCCTAAATAATATAATTAAAACGGATATATTTAAATAGAAGATACTTCGGTATCTACTCACCATTTCAAGATGTTCTTGGATTTGTTCGCCACATGTTAGAAAAGAAAATTATTCAATCATGGCAGCCTCACTTTAGCCACACATGCTTTCATTATAACACTCGATGAAGAAAAAAGTGTAGAATGAACTTGACCCAGTGACCCGCTTGCCCTTCAGAGTAAGACTAGCGGCCGTCCAAGGAACCATGTTTTTCCCTTTCCCCGCAAGCTGTTCTCCCTCCTTTGTTTCCCTTTCACCTTGCTTTCGTCCGTCTCTTTCTTTTTCTATATTTCTGAGTTTATCACCCTTTTTGTTTTGTTCCGTTCAAGTCATATTTGAAAGTATATAAAGGCTTCTTCTCAAGTTCACATTATACCCAAACTACTACTACCCAGCGTCGAAGGAGGAACCTGTACAACGTTACTCAACGAAGGAAATGGTGACCATGGGGTGTTGAACGTCAGATCCACCACCGCGCTGGCCAGGTGGATATACTTCAATTGCTTAAGTTTCCTGGCAACATCGTTAAGTCCTTATGACTTAGAGTCTAGTTTTTGTTAAAAAAACTAGACAATGTTTACCTAGACATGTTTGATATTCTGTATGTTCTGTGTCTATAGTCGAAGGTGACTTTCATTTTATATATTTAGCACCGCGTCTTACTACCTGTTCGAGTTATACGCTTAAGTACTAATTACTCTAATGGATTAGGAATTGGGAAGGTTTAATTAGAGGAAGTGAACCCGCATTTGCGGGGAGGGAGAGTGTAAAACCATTTAGGAACCACCCCCCCTCCCCAGTTCACCCGACTCGAGATTCAAACCTCGATCTCCCCGTCCTCAGCAGTAGAGCTCAACACGACAAGCGCGTTAGCCAACTACGCCACCGAGGTGGGTCGACTTTCATTTTGTTTGATAGTTTTATATTAGGTCGAATTGACAGTTAAACCATTTCAAGTCTTGTTGACTTCAAAATTTAAAAAAAGGTTTATTTAATTGGTTAAATATTGTGTCCTCCAGTCTGAAGGACAAGTCTCATTTTGAATAGTATTAGACTTAGTATATCAGTTCTAGCGACTATGTTTTTCTGTATCCTTATGAGACAGGCTTTACATTATGAGCCTTGGGCTTCGAATGTAGTAACGTCTTAGTCAAAGAATTGCTAGCCTCCACAAGCTCCATTTGTTTGTTCTGAGTCAATGTTTCTCATGACGCCGTGGACGTCATGTGCATTTGTTAAATATTTGTATGGCTACAACCAGGCTGTCTGTCCTGTTTTTCAAATCACAGTTGGGTTAATAGAGATCGTTGTTTTGAGTTAGTCAAGTAGTCACGCTTCACGTACGGTATTAGCTTGGGTAAGCAAACCGCGGAACTCCGCCTGTGTCATAATGGGGTCCGTGCAAATAATACCCTTTTGTCTTTGCCTTTTTTTGGCACTTATGTTTTTTGTGTTGCTTTTAGTGTAATTCCAATTAGTATTGTTTGTACTATTATTATTATTAGCACCGCGTCTTACTACCCGTTCGGGTTATACGCAGTTTGTACTATTGAATGCTCTGGCAGTACCGAAAGGGATTAGTCGTAGTACCTGTTAATCGACACCTGTTTGCTAGCCATCGACCACTGCTTTCTACAGATCTTTCTATTTTTTTTATATTTTTTCTATTATCCAAAGTGTTTTAAGGATGTTCTCTTGAGACCCAGTCAAGCTAACTGATTAAAATTTATATGTATATCTTCTCCGATACCTTTTGTTAATAACTACTTAATTGTTTTCTCCTTTAGAAAACACCTATCTGTAGCCTGGCTCCAGCTCAGCCCTTGTAGCTACAGAAAGACAATCAAATCTCACAGTCTTATTAATTGAAATAAGCTTCAAACTCGTAATCTTGCAACATTATTGTAATCCTAATTTTTATTATTTCTGTTTTTTAATAAAATTATTTATTGTTAAACAAATTATTTTTCCATTTAAATTTCACCTTGTTTGTCACGTTACACAACTAATCCAGCCAGGATGTTTGTAATATTATGATTTAAAAAAATGAGAATTTACGCATCAAACTGGAGCCTTAAAAGTCATTTTGCCGGAATATTGAGAGTAGCCATTTTATTTTTAATATTTAAAATTGTTTTTAAATGAAATTTAATCAAAATCCTTAGAGCCGATTTTTATAAAATAAACTTTTTCTCTTCTTGCCCTTCAGGAAACTACCTTTAATATTAGGGTTGGATATACAATTCCAAAAATCCCTTGGGGAAACCCTAGATACCAAGTTTTAACCTGATCGGTAAAATAGTTTATGCTCTAGGTGGAGGTATAAACAGATAGACGGAAATTCAAAAAATACTTTTTCGGATTTGGGGCTCAAGAAACGTCGAGATTCATCAAAAACTCGAGATCGATTTTTTCCCTACCTGTAAGATAACGATAAATAAAAAAATAAAAATTCAAATACTATTTTAGTCAGTCTTATCTCAAATAAATACTATTTTTCTTCAGGCTAGAAACTCTTTATAAAAGAATTTGGTCACAAAATAGCTTTTGTATTTTTTATGGAAAAATTGTATTAGTCGTATATCCTGACAAAGAAAACAACAAAATAGGTGTACATTTTTGGTCTTACCAAGTAAAATTGTTTTTCATTAAAGTTCACGATTGTATTTTAAATATTACTTGATACAAGCAACCTTGTTTTTGAACAGCTAGTAATCATCCTCATGGCATTGTAGTTAAAAGGGTCGGCCACATGTCTATTAAACCCTCGTTCAATCCGATTTGGCACTAACAAAGAAACACATTTACAAAGATTAAATAGCTTGGATGAATAAATAAGATATATCGAATAAAAGCCTGTTAAATTTGGCACTTACTTTATGCATCTTTGGAATTTTAATTATATATGTTTGTGTGGCCTCTTTAAACCGACCACTTGAAAGTTTATTAAATGTCTACTCATAACTCAACACTTTAATTGTATTGAGTGGGAAGGTAGCGAATAGGGAAAGTTTTACCCACGTGTTGCCAAAGGTTCACATAGAAATGCACAGATGACCTTTGGACAAATTGCCGGGAACACTACAGCCCAGTTTACGTACGAAGAACCTTTCTGACAGCTAGAAAAGTTTTATATATCTAATTTCACGTATTCATACGTCGATTCTTAGGATATACAGCAGTCACTTTTTTTTATATGTGTACATAATTCCGTATTGATTTTAATATTAAGATGAATAAAGTGGGGCTTGGTGTAAGTCGAAGAATGGTTGGAGATAGCTCATTTTCCAGATCTAATGCTCAGTAAAAGAAATTAAAACAAATATTTTAATCTAACTGGCACTCAATTACCCCAAAAAAGTTTTTAAGCTCTTTCCTGTAAAAAAAACACACGTGATGTTACGATCTTACTTAGGCCTATTTATACCTGGACTTGGACCCAAGCTATATATGGTGATGTCAGCCCCCTTTACCTTCTCTATCACCTCCTCCCTTACACCTCATTTACCACCAATCACCTGAGACCTGTACAAGGAAGGAAATGAACAAAATGTGTTTATCAAAAATCTTAAGAATCAATTTTAGCGCGATAGCTTGCAGCCATCTCTGCAACGATCCACTAGTATATTATAAATACCTATAAAATAACAATATTAATTTATTTAAAAAAATTGAAAAGTGGCACCTGAACATGTGAATCACACCCGGGACCTTTGGCTTAGTACGTCAATGCTCTAATCATTGAACTATCCACGAGTCTTGAATTAAAATAATATATTTAGATGCGGCTATAGCCGTAATTAATTGATTGCGTTATCTGATAGCTCGCGATCTTAATTGACCACACATATGAAGCTGACGATTTCCGCACGTCCATAATAGACTCGACCTTAAAATATGAATGAAGAATGACCCTGGGCACGGGTCAATTCCTGGATAGCTCAGTGGTTCGAGCATTGGCGTACTAAGCCAAAGGTCCCGTGCTCGATCCACATGTCCACGTGTCATTTTTAAATCTAAAGAATATTACATTCAGATGCTGCTTAGAACCTAGCCTGCTCTGAAGAGGTATAACCTAAAGTTCGTTCACGGTAGGAGTTTACCTGAAAAAGGACTTTTTTCCCTACCAGAACTCTATTATATAGTAGGATATTGGTAAGAAAAAAGACCTTTCAGAGGTAAACTCCTACCGTGAATGAAGTATACTAGGAACACGAGAAGTGAGGTTTCTTCCCGTTTCTTTCCTCACTCAGCCCAAAAGGTAATACTGCACATCACTCAGCCAAGCCCTTTGCCCTAGAATAACAAAACAAAATAACTGGCTTATGTCAAAGTCACTTACTCGTTGTGCTCTCATATTTAGATGTAGGTTGACTTTTATATTCAACCCGAGCTGGCAGGATAGTTCCAATAAAATGAAAGTACAAATTACATGGCTGTTCACTTCTCTCTTTCAATTCGGTTAAAGAAAACAGTTGCGTTATCTAGTACATCCTACCAGTTCACAAATATATCACTCTAGCTACAGTTTGATTATTTTTTAAATTATTTTAATGTGTGTAAATTACTATGAACTATTAATTAAAATGGTATGTCTAGTGTTAATAGTTATAACTGAGATATCCAGTACATTAATATTGTAATCATGTCATTTGAGTTATAATCAGAATCAAAATAAACAGCAGTAACTATAACTGCTAACCGCTTCAATGGCCGCATGGTCTAAGCCACTACTTTCATAATATACTAGAATGCCGATGACGAGGAGATGGTGGTTCGATCCCGTTCTGGTGTACTGAGGGAGGTTTTCCTAAATGGTTTTCCAATCTTTCTCCACGCAAATGCGAACAACTCAATCTTCCACATCCCTTACCCCTTAGCATCATAAGTACATAAGCGTATAACCCTAATGGATAGTAAGACGCAGTGCTAAAAATAACCTTTACATGTTATTTTTGAATATTTGGGTTTTTCTGTAAAGACA
The DNA here is from genome assembly GCA_901482245.1 of Timema douglasi. Lineage (NCBI taxonomy): Eukaryota > Metazoa > Arthropoda > Insecta > Phasmatodea > Timematidae > Timema > Timema douglasi. The sequence continues at coordinate 79,581 of CABEEJ010002308.1, read as the reverse complement.
TTAGTCTCTTGGATCTGGAATAGTATAAATGGGCCGATGACACTAATTACTTATTATTATTATTATTATTATTATTATTATTAATATGTGTTCTGTCTTACGACAGGTCCATTATTTTTGTCAGTGAACATAGACCGCCAATACACCCTGTCCTATTCCTCCTCCTTCAGTTCCCAGCTCATTATATGGTAGTAAAAATATGGACTATTTTGCTGTCGCTCAAAATTTCTTTATATAAATAAACATAATTTTCCAAGGCTTCCCTTCATTTATCAAAATAAAATTGTTCCTCTCCATTAGTTTGTTCAAAGTTATTCATGAAAACGTTAAGAAAAACACTTTATATCAATAGTCCTTGAATGGAAGGATATTCTAGTTTTGACGAGGCTATTTAATTGTAGTGGTTTCTTTTATAAAATGTGGACTTTAAAATCATTGCTACATCATATTTTTTTTACTTAACGTTTAACACCATGTGGCTATTAACTACTTACCATATGTGGTAGAGATGAGAGTAAAGAGGGGGGAGGAGATAAAACAAATGCATCCACATTGGCGTAAAGACGAGATCGGAAAATCCAAGTTATTCCAGGATATGAAGAACATTGGTAATCTATGGGTGCGGCTGTCAGATATCATTATTAACCAAATAGCACATTGGTTTTTCTAACTAGAGGTCTCATGTTCGATTCCTAGCATTGCCGAAAGATAAGTAACAATAACAATAACAACAACATCAACGATACATGTAGATTTAGTTCCTTATTAATTACTCTTATAGAAAAGATATGGAATTGGTATGATTTTATAATAAATTTACCCATATTCGCGTAAAGGGAGGTTGGAAAACCATTAAAGAAATATCTTCCTCGGGACACTCAACCGGGATTTGAACCCTGACCCCCGCGTCGTCATCAATTCAGCCTAACACGAGAGTGATGCGTTATAACAGAGGTTTTCATCCTTTTTCAATCACGTACCACTGTTTTTTATTCTGGAGTACCACTAATCAAATGTACTATGGTAAAACGTAATGTGTCGGTCCCAAGGGTAATATTAACATTTATATGCACTCTTACCACTAATCACTAATGTATTGATTTATTTAAAATAAACATACACTTAAAATAAATTTCAGTTTAAATATACTACATTGCTAGTTACACAACTCACATTCTTGTTTCAGTGTGAGGGTTGCGCTCGTTTATCGTAACACCAGTTTTTATGTCTGGTTTCAATTAAGTTAGTTTGGGTCTTAAATCAGGTTCAACACTCAACTTGTTCCTGTAGGCTCCTAATTATTTTTTAATGTAAATTAGAGAAGAAAAAACACATTCACAAAGTTAAGTAGTTTTAAATATCATCAAGAATTGTACAGCCCTTTCTGAGGATATTCATTTCCTCTTGCCAACCAAAAGTCTGTCTTTCCATCCTCTTGGGCATTTGCCTGAGACTTCTATCACAAGAAGTCTCGATAAGTTTGTCTTTTTTAGAAGTAGTTTGATTCTGGCACGGTGTCGTCCATATAAAGTAAGTCTCTAATCCAAAATTCTAAAGTTAGGTTTTCAGGGAAGTATTACTTGAAATCTGTGATTGGGCTCGCAAGGTCCTGTTTTATATTATCCGCCAATTCACTACTAAGAAGACTTTCATTTTCAATTAAGAAAGCATCCAACAATGGAAAGGAACACACGTTTCTACAATCGATTTCTTCAATGATGAGCCCAAGTTTTTTTTCTGTATCAAGAATAATTACATACACTCTGGAAGCTCTTATTCACTTGGTTGAGGTGGCAAAATATATCTGCCAGGTATGCCAACTGGACAAGCCACCGTTTATCAATGAAATAATTAATTCCGACAGCAACCTAGCTTCGGTAAGAAGTGAATCATGCTCCGCACCCATTTCACCGCACAAAATCGAAAATAGTCGTGAGTCTATAGCTTTGGATTTAAAAATGTTGATACCTCTCACCACGTCATTCAAATCTGTGGTTCGAATTCCACGTTAAACTGTAGTTCCTCCATGTCATCTCACAATCACCCTACCATTACACATTAGCGTGTGTATAACCCGAACGGGTAGTAAGACGCGGTGTTAATCATAATAATTAAACATTAGTGCATACATTTCAACTCGTGTAACGAGTCAAAAAAATAAGTTTGTATTTTATGTTAATTTATCGTTTTTATTTTATCTTCGTTCCCGTACCACCCAACACCGTCGCGTACGCGTACCACAGGTTGAGAAACGCTGCGTTAGAGCATGCGATCACCGAAATAGTTTTTATAACTATTAACAAGATTCACTGGGTGACCACGATGGTTGGTGTTGCTCAATATAAAACTTCAAGGTCCTAATGAAGACCAAGATCTCCCAAGGTGGTCACAGGTGGAGGAGGGAATGGACCACGATATCGCCCTCTCTCTCTTGCTCCACGCCATGCAGTGAGCCGTGACGGGGCCGAACACAATGGGATCACTTCTCCTAGCCCGGAACACAATGGGGACACCTGGATTACCACGGACATGAAGGCAAGGATCGACAATGGAGGTGTTATTTTCTTATTTCGAGATCGTGTGAAGTGCTCTGACACTAATCCGGCCAAGATTACGACCCTGTCCCTCCTTTTTACAACATCTCTGTTGGAAGAACACGCTCTCGCGATGTCTGATCACGACGGTTCCAGAGAAACACAGCAATCACAGCTCAATCGGACGTCGACTCATTGTGTCAAAGTCAATCCACATAATATATAATGAGGTTCTTGTAGAAAGTTAAAATAATAACACATTTTCAAATGTGAGATACCAGCAATGGCACACGGACTAAGGCTTCAGTCTCGCCTTGTCTGATTTGCTGGCGACCGAGAGGCTGGTATTCGATTCCTAACCGGATGTACAGAGATGATTTCTCCTAAATGTTTCCCCACCCTCCCTTCACGCAAATATGGATACACTTACTCATGATTTAACATTAATTGTATTTATGTATAAAGTTTTTTTGCCAATAATTATGGTAGAAAATATAAACACATTATTTTCGGTCAACAATGATTATGTTTTAACACACCTTGGTGGCGTAGTATATAACGCGCTGGTTTCGTGTTGAGCTAGACTGCTGAGGACGGGGAGATTGAGGTTCGAATCTCGCTCAGGTGAACTTTGGGGGCGGGGGGTTTCCTAAATGGTTTTCTACTCTCCCTCCAAGCAAATGTGGGTTCACTTCCTCTACATTCAACCTTCCCAATTCCTACCCCAATAGAGTAATTAATACTTAAACGTATAATCCTAACGGGTAGTAAGATGCGGTACTAAGTAGTAGTGACGTTTCACTTTATTACTAGAATTATTTCATGGATGTTGTTAATATCTATGCACAATAATATATACAGATCACATTACCTTAGGTAAACATAAATTAACGTTGTTGGCTAGTAGTTAGAGTTCCTGGCTACAGATTCAAAGGTCACGGGTTCGATCCCTGGCGTTTCCAAAATGTATCTGAGAAGTAATTGGTCTGGAACAGGATCAAACTCAATCTCGTGAGGACAAACGAGGAGCTACTTTAATAAAGAAGTAGCAGCTACGGTTCATAAAACGGAAATTAATGGCCTGAATACTCGTGCTGACCACATGACACCCTCTCTCCGCAAAATGTTGGCACTATCATCACTAAAGGTGGCGGCCGCTCGGTCGGTATAGCTCACTTGCGGGCTTACACTGTGGATTTTTTTTTATTGGTTGCAGTAACTTTAATTCCTTCCTAACTAAATAATGCTGCAGTTAGCAATACTTGTTTTTGTTGATATGAAAATATAATAATGCTTAAAGAACTAATTTTCAGACCATAGACGCCTCCTTCTCATCTAATGGTTTTCATTATTCAAATTCCTTTCCAATAATTCACTTGGAAATTTACAAGACAAACCAAGAGGTGATTGATTTCCACTATATCAGGTCTCAGAAAATCAGAGTATCTACTAAATACCTAAAAACTATATACTTTGTCAATTAGCTAGTCTTTATTTTTTTTTTAAACCTCCATACCGTCATCCTGCAATCGAGGCATACTGACTAAGGGGCTAACGTCTCTTGGCGAAGATAGTACCCACTTCCGCAAATAGAAGGTGTCATGTAGTTGGCACAACGAACCTTTAGGCCGTTAATCCCAGTTTTCTAGACCATAACTCTTACTGATTCATTCTAGTAGCTCCTAATTTATCCTCACGAGGCTAAGTTGACCCCGTTCCAGACCTACTGCTTCACAGAATAATCTGGAAGCGCCGGGGATCGAATATGAAACCTCTAGATCTGTATTTACGTAGGTGGTAGCCAACCTTCATTGTAAAACAAAAGTAATTTCCAACAAATATTAAGGATATACATCGCTATATATTTTCTTAGGCCATCACTTAGGTCCCTCTTCCTCCACGCCTGTTACAAACAAGGAAGGCCTCACGTTGCGGTAAACTAGTAAGTGACAAGCAGATAGGTGATTCCCTGTGGTGGACCTTTGAAAAACAGTAATCGACAACTTTACCGAGTGTGTAGCTGTTTCTGGACATGGCTCCAGTAGAGATAACCCTGGACCAACTATAGGGTGCTTACAAAGGTGCTGGGCATAGTTTCATGTCATTCGAAGAACTTTCTATTTTTTACTCTTATTTTTTTAGCACCACGTCCTACTACCCGTTCGGGCTATACGCATATGTAGGCCTATTAAATATGATACTGGGCCAAAGATAAGGAATCATGAATTTAAATGAAGTGTAGAACCTACCTGCATTTTCATGTAGAGGTAGCAAAGAAATAATAATTGTGGGAACCCCACCCTCAGTACACCCGACCAGGACTTGAACCCTGATCTACTCGTCATCGGAACTCTAGTATACTGCGAGTGTGGCGTCTTGCTTAGACCTAGGGTGGGATAACCACGACCCACCGGTATGTTCTATCTAGCCTGGGGGACAAATAGTTAAAATGGGTTGCGTTGTGAAGCAGTTTTTTTTAATACAGCACAACTAGATTGCTATAAAACCATGCTAAAATCAATATTTCCAATCGGTAAATCACATCCAAAAATATCTGTAAGTGTTTGCATATTCATATTCACGCGAACGTGTTTTCAACTAAGTAACTTAGGAAAAAATAGTCTTCTAAACCAAACTTACTGATGAACTTCTGTCTTCTCTTTAGAGATTCATCTCCTCACAATTTCTTTCGTCTCATACCCCACCAAAAAAATATTCTAAACAAACTTAAAAATATACCAAACCACTGAGGTATTTATGATTGTTATGTATTCTCAATGTATTAAACTTATTCATGCAAGTCTATTGTGTGTTTTTATCCATTTATTTTTATCGTTTGACCCTCCTGTAAGTAAGTTTGCATATCCCTACATTAAACCTTGCATAAACTGAAGCATGCTTACATTATGTTTAATCAACAAGTATTTGTAATCGTAGAGCATGATTAATATATTTTATTTTAACTTCTTTTGACTTTTGCCAAATATTACCTGTTAAATTTAACCAAGGCAATACCAGTTTAACCAGGTAATTCATGTTAGCTTATGAGACACCAGAAAATATCATTGCTATATGTATTAATTAAATTTCTTTCTTCATTCTTTGTGGCTATAGTTTACGTTTATATTAATGATCTGAACACAACTTTTTAGATCAGCTTATAGATGATCTCTCAATATTATAGGCCTACATCTATTCCTTATGATTTTAGCAGCAAAATTTGAAAGATACAGTCCAGTTTTCATATTAAGAGCCTTTTATAAAATTCAAACATAATTTTACGGCAAACAATGATAACATTTCAGTATATTATTATTGTTATTTTATAGGTATTGATAATATTTATAAAAAGTGGCAGCTGCAGCTCACATGACTTGACGTATGAATACGTCAATACTTCAGTTTTTCTAATCGTCAGATAAGGTTGTTCCTATGAAAACTGAACTGTACATAATCAAATCTTATATAAACCAGTGAAAAGAAAGACATTAGGTTTTTTTTTTTGGTGGGTCAAGGGAGAGATGTGGAAGTAAGATGGAGTGGGAGAGTCTTTGGACATAAAGTAATCCACGCCCTAATAAATGTTTCCCCCCTTCACCCCTCCCCACCTGTGTTCCAATGTTTGGGTCGCGATGCAGTGGGCCGGATCATTACCGAATAGCGTGGTAGCCACCCAAGGTGATCGTCCTAATGAGAGGGGTGTTCATAATAAGCCGTCAGGCACTTTGCTCAGAATAAACCACAATGGGACACGTTTGACTGTCGGCACTTAGCAAATTGCTTCAGTGGACACGTGAACTAGACGTCAGAATCGTCTAATACCAAGGCTGCCACGCACCTGGGAAACCGAGAAAACACAGGGAATTTTGCAAAACCTAGAAAAATTATTGAAATATTTGTTAATTTGGGACATTTTACCGAAAGCTTAAAATAGTAAATATTTGGATGGATGAAAAAGTGAACTAAAGAATTAAGTCCCACTTCGGTGGCCGTGTGATCTGACGCGCTACTCTCATGTTTGACTAGGATGCTGAATACGGGAAGATCATGGTTCGATTCCGGTTGGGTGGTTTTTCTTAAATGGTTTTCCACTTTTCTTACACGCTAATGAGGGTGCCTTTAATCTCAACTAAACCTTCCTAATCCACTAGTATAATAAGTACATAGGTGTATAATCCGAACGGGTAGTAAGACTGGGTGCTAAAATAATCTAAGAAAGCTGATCCAAACATGTCTTATCACCCCTTAAACAAGGTTTGTCAAGTGAAAGAAGAGGTGTTTTCCCATTAATCTTAAATAATCCTGTTTTAACATAAGTTACATAACTTCCCACTCAGTTTAACGGAAAATTAAACTTTATTTATAATTTCTTCAATCCAAACTTCCAGGAAAAACTGAGCATTCTTTCTGTAAAACACAGGTAATTTGGTAGTAGGAAAATAGTGGCAACCCTGAACCGTGTTTACTGTTGATGGAGGAAGGGGTCAGAGTCCGAACCTTGGACAGGAACACCTCACAACTGCCTTGAAATTAAACCGTTGGGCAACTATCCTTCGTGTTAACACTTATGAACAGTTGTAGATACAAATTAAAATAATGAATTAAATAACACGGATTAACATTTTTAAGGCGTCATTTAGGGTAAGATTGGCTAGAAAATTTTCATTGCTTGATCGGTATTTCTTTACTTTAGAAAGGAGCGATATGGCCAAATTTTAAAGTAATCCTAAGAGAACTAGTGTCCCATGTTATCAATCAGAATTAGAGCTATCATATATAAACGATTTTTTAGCACGCGTCATATTTCCCATTCTGGCTATGTATGTTTATGAACTAAGTTTTATGGATGAAAAAGGTTATATTTATATAAAGTGTGCCCGCATATTTGTGGAGGGAGAGTGGAAACCCATTTTAGAACAAACACTCTCAATACGCCCGAACGAGAATCGAACCTTGATCTCCCTGTCATCGACAGTTTGGTCTACCACGAGAGTAGCGCCTCAGACAATGCGGCCACAGAAGAAGGCTATTAATGGCTGAACCCATCTCGGACATGTGAGTACTTTCCAGTTTTTGTTCAAATTGTTTTAGCAATCTAGGATGTCGGTATTTAACCTCCAGCCTCTGTAGTTAAGATACACTAACACCACCTTGAGATAAATTATTTGAACACCCCCTTGATGCAACAACTTGAACACCCCCTTGATGAAAGCAGCTTGAATACCCCCTTGATGCAAGCAGCTTGAACACTGCCTTGATTCAAGGATCTTTAATACCCCTTTGATGCAAGCAACTTGAACACCCCCTTGATGAAAGCAACTTGAACAACGCCTTGATGAAAGAAACTGGAACACCCCCTTGACGCAAGCAACTTGAAAACTGCCTTGATGAAAGGATCTTGAATACCCCTTTGATACATGCAACTTGTACACCCCCTTGATGAAAGCAGCTTGAACACCCCCTTGACGCAAGCAACTTGAACACTGCCTTGATGAAAGGATCTTGAACAACCCTTTGATGCATGCAACTTGAACACCCCCTTGATTAAAGGATCTTGAACAACCCTTTGATGCATGCAACTTGAACACCCCCTTGATTAAAGCAGCTTGAACACCCTCTTGATGCAACAACTTGAACACCCCCTTGATACAAGCAGCTTGAACACTGCCTTGATTAAAGGATCTTGAATACCACTTTGATGCATGCAACTTGAACACCCCCTTGATAAAAGCTGATTGAACACCCCCTTGATGAAAGCAACTTGAACAACGCCTTGATGAAAGGATCTTGAATACCCCTTTGATGAAAGCAACTTGAACAACGCCTTGATGAAAGGATCTTGAATACCCCTTTGATGCAAGCAGCTTGAACACCCCCTTGACGCAAGCAACTTGAACACTGCCTTGATGAAAGGATCTTGAACAACCCTTTGATGCATGCAACTTGAACACCCCCTTGATTAAAGGATCTTGAACAACCCTTTGATGCATGCAACTTGAACACCCCCTTGATTAAAGCAGCTTGAACACCCTCTTGATGCAACAACTTGAACACCCCCTTGATACAAGCAGCTTGAACACTGCCTTGATTAAAGGATCTTGAATACCACTTTGATGCATGCAACTTGAACACCCCCTTGATAAAAGCTGATTGAACACCCCCTTGATGAAAGCAACTTGAACAACGCCTTGATGAAAGGATCTTGAATACCCCTTTGATGAAAGCAACTTGAACAACGCCTTGATGAAAGGATCTTGAATACCCCTTTGATGCAAGCAGCTTGAACACCCCCTTGACGCAAGCAACTTGAACACTGCCTTGATGAAAGGATCTTGAATAACCCTTTGATGCATGCAACTTGAACACCCCCTTGATAAAAGCAGCTTGAATACCCCCTTGATGAAAGCAACTTGAACAACGCCTTGATGAAAGGATCTTGAATACCCCTTTGATGAAAGCAACTTGAACAACGCCTTGATGAAAGGATCTTGAATACCCCTTTGATGCAAGCAGCTTGAACACCCCCTTGACGCAAGCAACTTGAACACTGCCTTGATGAAAGGATCTTGAATAACCCTTTGATGCATGCAACTTGAACACCCCCTTGATAAAAGCAGCTTGAACACCCCCTTGATGAAAGCAACTTGAACAACGCCTTGATGAAAGGATCTTGAATACCCCTTTGATGAAAGCAACTTGAACAACGCCTTGATGAAAGGATCTTGAATACCCCTTTGATGCAAGCAGCTTGAACACCCCCTTGACGCAAGCAACTTGAACACTGCCTTGATGAAAGGATCTTGAATAACCCTTTGATGCATGCAACTTGAACACCCCCTTGATAAAAGCAGCTTGAATACCCCCTTGATGAAAGCAACTTGAACAACGCCTTGATGAAAGGATCTTGAATACCCCTTTGATGAAAGCAACTTGAACAACGCCTTGATGAAAGGATCTTGAATACCCCTTTGATACAAGCAGCTTGAACACCCCCTTGATAAAAGCAGATTGAACACCCCCTTGATGAAAGCAACTTGAACAACGCCTTGATGAAAGGATCTTGAACACCCCCTTGACGCAAGCAACTTGAACACCCCCTTGATAAAAGGAGATTGAACACCCCCTTGATGATAGCAACTTGAACAACGCCTTGATGAAAGGATCTTGAATACCCCTTTGATGCAAGCAGCTTGAACACCCCCTTGACGCAAGCAACTTGAACACCCCCTCGATGAAAGCAACTTGAACAACGCCTTGATGAAAGGATCTTGAATAACCCTTTGATGCATGTGACTTGAACACCCCCTTGATGCAAGAAATTTGATACCCCTTCGATGTAAACTAATTGAACACCTCCCTTGATGCGAGGAACTTGAACACTCCCTTGAACTAAACCTCGCTCCAGGCTCTCCAGTTGGCGTTGAAACGGGACAGGCCAGCGCTGACGGCTAGCGCCACGTCTCTCGTGCGACTGGGCTGGGCTCCACGTTTATGGGCGGTATTCGAATTTACGCCCCTAGCGTGGGCTCCCCATGTCACTCCTTTGGCTCGCTGGCTTGGTCGCTCACTTCCTCGGATAGCGGGGAAATTTGCATCAAGCTCCTAACTCTAGCTAATAAGGAGGAGGGGAGATACACCTCAATCAAACACCATTTCACATTCTCGTTGACTGAATTCTACACCCAATAAAGCGTTTCTTTACCCCGATTTTGTTAGGAAGAACAGTATCTGGTAGTTAATAAAGTTACTATTCGGCTCCGTGGTGTACTTGGTTATGAGCTCCAGGGGTCCCGGGTTTGATTCCCAGCCTGTACCTTAGGTATTTTTCCCGAAAGGGGAATTATCCCAACGATCACCAGTTAGTTAGGTTAAGACTCACACCGGTTCCACAACATCATCATAGCTATCATATCATCCATCTCATTGTGGGTGCGACTTGTAGACAACCTCCTGTGGTGTACCCTGGACAACCACCAGAGAGGCTAATAGTCTACATACAGGCGACTGAACTGGTTGTTACGTCCATCTCGGTCATAATTATATGCCATACGATAAAACATATCTAAAGTTACTAAAACAATATTTATAACTCATATATCAAGCTTGCTATCTTCAGGTGTCATATTTAATAGGTATTATAAATATCTATAAATTAACACAAATAATAGGTTTAAAGTAAAATGTAATCTATGTTAGCCACAAATAAATATGTTTGAATTTTCTAAACTGTTCTTCCAACCAAAATCAGGGCATAGGAAAGTCTTATATATATTTATTCATTTAATATAATCATAATCCGCACCGGTGGGCACGTGATAAAAAGTAATTGCCTTGTTCTGTCTGCCGCTGACAAAGAGGTTGGGACTGGAATTCCAGCCTTGTGTACTGAGAGATTTTTTCCTACAAAAGTGTGTACACCATGTCTTACTACCCTTTACGGCTATCCACATCTGGACACTAGTGGGGTAAGGATATGGAAATGCACCCACATTTGTGTGGAGAGGGTGGGAAAACTGTTAGGAAGAAACACTCTCAGTACATCCAACCGGGATTCTAGCCTTGATCTACCCATAACTGAAGATCAGTACGATTACAAATGTAACGAATTAGACCACGCGACAAACCAATGGAGATTTTCTTACAAATTTATTTCAAACTCTCCTTCCACAAACATGTTGGTACACTTTCTCTATATTTTATCTTCCTCGTCCCTATAGCATTAGTGTGGTCTAAATATGCGGATAACCTAAACGGGTAGTCAAATAACAACGTACACTTTCCAAACAAGGTGTTGAATCAACGCACTATCTACCAAATAAACTACCCCTACAAAAGGAACGTAGCTAAAAGGTTTATTTCACTTTTTTGATCGCCAATATTTCACGCTACTTTTGATTTTCCTGGGCGTTGGTAGATTTGTACACTTTTGTGTGAAAGATTGTTGTATTGGGCAACGTCGATTCGACTAGAAAGATCGAACCGGATGGATGGTGTTCAATCTAAAATTATTTAATTAGCAGACATACAGAAACATAATGAATAAAGATCATCACAGTTCACTAAGGAGTATAGGTGAAATAACATACACTGTTACAGAAACATAATGAAAGATGAGTATCGTGATTTGTCAAAGAGAATAACGGTTAACAAAGCTGTATCGCCAAAGGTTGTTTATTTTCATTTTTCCGTAACTTCTAGTTAGGTACTAGTTTTTCATCTTGCAATGCTAAAGGACCCTCTTTAAGGGTGATAAATGGGATACCGCTGATAGTAGTCATATATATTTAGAAATACCAGATTATTTACTAAGGGGTTTGATATTTTTAGATATGGTTTTTCACTAAAATGTAGGCTAAAGTCCTGACGAATCAAATAGTGAAAGCTATTATTAATGCTTTTAAGTGAGGATTACTCCATCTAGAGATTATATTTTGAAAATTGAAAAATGACACCTGCACACGGGAATCGAATCCGGGACCTTTGGCCAAGTCGCCAATTCTATTACCACTGAGCTATCCAGGATTCTTCCCGTGCCCAGGGTAATTCTTCACTCATAACCAAAGGTCCCGGGTTTGATTTTCGGGTCAAGGTGTAATTTTTCAATTTTCATAATAAAGTTCTGACAGTAAAATTTTTGTATTAAATTTAAATTGTTTTTGAAATTAAACCATAAAACAACACCACTTCATCTTAAAGCTGTCTGTTGTGGCCCTAACAAAATATTACTTAATTTGATAGAGGAAGGCTGTACCTTTTGCTTTAATCCCTGATGTACAGTACACATTTTTGTGTAAAGCATCGTTGAATTTTGTTTAACCTTGAACTCAAAATTTGAACTTTTTAATTGGTCAGAAACCTGCTGATAATTTTCGCTTACATTTGGTTGAAAACAATATTAAGAATTAATATCAAACAACATCTTAAATAGTGCGAGATTTCTAAACGTCTGCAATGAGTCTGTACTCAGGCGCAGATTCGAGGGGGAGGAGAGTCAAAGGGTCAACTGACTACCCTGTGAAAGTTAGAAAATTAATACAAAAAATTAAATGAAAGTTCAAATGTTAGAAATAAAATACAATACAGATAAATTATTCAATTTCTTGTCTTCTTACGCACAGACACCTCTTAAGCCGGGTCCATAAGTGGATTATTCATCCACGCTTAATCAACGTCCAATATGACTCACGGAAGTGTGGAAAAAATATTTGTTTTTGTGTATGAATATTCGCCGTGCATAGCGAATAACAAACATTTCTCCACATAGAGATGGTAAATTACCAAACATCAAAGAAGACTAATAATCACCTGAGAGCAGTTCGTCCACGAATACCGAATAGAGAGTATGTGTGGCGGAACGGTGAGGAGCGGCGGAAATGTGGGGGACTCTGCTCCCCTGGAAATTATTTGGCCCTCCCTGGAATAAATTACTCCCCTAGATATATTTCAAATCCTCTGAGATTATCGATTATAAAGCTGAAAGATGGCCTTAAAGGAAACCCCAAACGACTTCTAGATGTATTATATTGTCGGAAATTTGCCAGAAAAGACCACTTCAAATAACTACTAGACTAGAGGCAGAAAAATTTAGGGGAGGAAATCTTTAAATAGCTTCCAAGGTCACCCAAATTTCAAGAATATCTAGAAGATGACATTTCCAAATAGATTCTAGTTACATGCCATTTTGAAGAATTTTCAGGTGAGGATCACCCTAAACAGCTTAGTTTCTTAAATAATTATATTTTAAAAATTTTGTTGGTAGAAGACCACTTCAAAGATTGTCTTGCAGAGGTATCCAACTATCGTAAACATTAAGGCGAGGATAATTCTAAATAACTTAGAGGGGCATCCAAATTTAACAAATTCCTAGGTGATGAACACTTAAAATGGCTCATAAAAGAATATTTTTTTTTAAATAACAAGGCGAGGACTTCTCATAGCACCTAAAGTGAACCATTTTTCAAAAAAAAAATTTAACGCGGGCCACCCCAAATAGCTTATAAAACAATCTGATTATAAAAAATTGGGGAGGATGACCACGGTTTAAAACATACATAAGATCAAACATGAATGATACACTATTAAATGACTTCAAACAGAAATATAGCCTTGTAAAAAACAATGTTATTTATAGTTATGACCCCCCTATGAAAATGATCTGGATCCGCCTCTGCTCTGTAGCACCCTTAAGATATTAGGCCTAATTGTTTTGGGTTCGTTTATTTTGAAGGTTTTATTTGTCTATGACATTGGTAGCTGGAGGATTAAATTACACTTTAGATTTCTACTGGAACAATATTTGATTTATTTCAGCCAAAAAATGTTTTGCCATAAAAACTGCAAGAACATTGATTAGCTTTTCTTGCGTTCCCTACACTCTCAGCATAAGTTGTTCTAATTTTGTGTTCTTCACAATATATTATCCTAACCACATTCACTGAAGATCTCATCCAAGCTTTTGTGCTAGTAACCGTGGTTAACACTTACGGCTCTGGATGGTAATTATTATGTCTACTGCTATTATTATTTTATCTCTGCGTCTTACTGCCCGTTTGGTTGGGTATATCGCCGGGTTGATCCTGGAAGATCATGGGCCTAGCTATCTCACTTCCCCTTGTGGCGACTGTCCTGGTCTGGACGGACAAGGGTTTCTTGTCTCATCTGCAGGATTCCTGTCCGCAAATCCTAACGAGAAGGCGGCCCCTAGGCAACATCCAACATTCAGAGGGTTTTCCTGGTGGAAGGTTAAATCTCTGTAGAGTTCGTCTGTGTGGAAGTGACCGGGGGATCCCTATATTCGCCACACACAAAGTGGTTGGCAGCTGGCACCTTCGGGGAAAGCTGGTCAGGCTAAGAGTCTGACTTCCTACGAAGTCCCAAAGGGGGTGGCTAGGTTGAAAGCCCTTTTCATGGTTCTTCCTAAGCTGAGCTGTGACTCCCTTAAATGAACGACTTAGGTTAAAGCTCTAGCGGCTAAAAGAGACTCCAATATTGTGTCATACCTTACATGATCCACCGGCAATCACTGAAGAACGGGTCAACTCTTTCCGCTGAAGGAAGTTCAGCCAAGGCGAGGGGGTTTTCACGGTTGTTTGGGGTTGACATAAGGAAGAGGTCACCGACCCCTTCCTTCCTCCCCTTTAGAAGGGGAGGACACAGTCATGATGGGTTATAGAAGCCTGAAAAAGATATCAATCTCCCAAGGATGGTTGCTGGACCTATTACGCCAGAGCTATTTCCCACCTTGAAAGGTTATTGATTCAAATAAGGTGGCTGCCTAGGTAGTGATGTACTAAATGTCCTTTCGGGTAGGATGCATATGTATTAATTACAATATTCTGTTAGGGATGATGAAGGTTGAATTCAGAGGAAGTGTAACCGCATTTACGTGTAAGGAGAATGGAAAACCATCTAGTAAATAACACACACTCAGTATAATGTACACCCAAATGGGACTCGAATTGCAATCGCCCCGTCATCGGCAGTCCAGTCTATTGCGAGAGGGAAGACTTAGATAAGGGGTTAGCAAACTTTTTTTTATATCGCGGGCCATATGGGTTGAAAAAATATTTTGTGAATCAATAGTTTAAAAAAATAGTCGCGCAAAAAATGTAATCTTTATAATCATCATATAGATATTTATTAGCATATATTTATGAATATAAATAGTTTGTTTGATAAATATTTTACGGGCCAGATAAAATCAGTTGGTGGGCAGGAGCTGGCCCATAGGCCATAGGTTGCCAATCACTGCCTTAAAAAATTTGGCCACAAATGTGGGTTATGGCTCTGGAGAGTTACACAGAGGAAGGTGTCTGATTTGAGCCAGCTTAGTTGGAAGAACGAACAGTGGTGCGTAGATATAAAGTTCCGCTCCGTGGATATGTTTTCAAAACATAGCACTATAGCTATACTCAGATGGTATTATGAACAATCCTTTAAAAAACAACTCGCAATGATGGTGGCCACATGGTCTAAAGCACCATTCTCGCGTTTAACTAGAATATAAAAATAAAATTGTAGAGTAGTCGATATTGATAAAAGTTTAACTATATTTATCTTAGATCTCTCAAGATTAAGGTGGGGTGGGGTAGGGTGAATGAAGCGAATGAGAGCTACCGTCAGCACTTTTTTTCTGTTTTTATAGCGAAATAAACTGCCCAAAATAAATAAAATATTGATACAGCAGATATATTTAGTTTAATCTTCTACTCAAAATCATTTAAACCAATATTGTTTGATTATCATGGACACCACGAAACTTTAACAGAAATAATATTTACATACATAGTTTATATATATTTGCATTTAAATAGTTTAAATTACGATATGTTCATGCTAAAAAAATTTGATAGATAAATAAAGAATAATTAAAGTATTCCATACTGTGTAAAGCAAATTAATATACATCAATCTACTGATTAAATATATTATTTAATGGGGAAAACAATTTATTTTTCTCGCTATATAAATTGCAAAAATACTTGTACTACCTTAGTTCTCATTCCCCATCCATCTTTTATCAACGTGGACATTTAAAGGGGATACACATTTATCAGGCCCACTACTTTTATAACTCAAACCCCATAAGCAGAGGCAGGTTTTTTTGTTATTGGCGATAAACGCGAATTGTTTTTCTGTAGCTTCAAAATCTATATTTACACGTTTCACAATGTTTATGAAGTGATCCAACATATTTTCAAATCGCGAATTTTCGCGAAATTTTGCTATTCTCGCGATTAACGCGAAAAATTTAATATTTTTTTCACACTTTAATATTTCAATAGTCGGATTTGAAGTTTTAAAAACAATATTTTATTGAATAAACATTCCTTCACAGCGTAAAATTTGCCGCCATTTTATTTTCACAGAAGTCTCACAAGCCTTAAGAATGTGTCTGGATCATATATTTTGCGCATGCGTAGTTTTAAAACTGAAACAAGACTGGAAAGAAACGTGTTTTTCACCTCAAAGTTTTTAAAAAAAAATTAACATATCCTGCGTTAATTTTAATACTCGCTGCCAGATATTTATTTAAGTTATTTTGGGTACTCAGCTTATTTTATATTTCACTTAAACCAAATAAAAATATCTCAAACAAGAGATTTCAACTACCATATGTCGCCACCCGCCATCTTGCCGTCTTGGAATGATTAAGTAAATAAAACACAATAGAATTACTACTCATAGACTGCACATCAAATTTTAAGCCAAAAAACACTTTGCTTGTTGCAATTACTAAGCAATGTTCAAGCATGTATATTCTAGAGGTAATAAGTATATAACTTTTTTGGTGCTACACATTTTTCATATGTTGGTATTAGATAGTTTTCTTTCGATATAGCCCGTCACTAGCTTCACTAATAAACCATTAAATTAGCGTGTTAATACTTGATTAGATCATGATTTGCATTTTTCACATTATCCAAAGTCGTGTGTAGTTAAGCAACTATTAATTTCACCATGGGGAGAACGATTGAAACTAGTGCAGTTTCACGTGTAAATGAATACAAAAATCATGGATTTTATTTAAATGATAAAAATATTGTATTGTGTAAACACTGTAATTCTAGAATTGAATGGAAACGACGTGATGCGTGTGAAAAGCACATCAAAAATAAAGGGCACATTAAACAAGTCCAAGCTTCCTTAACTACAGGAGTAAAGCGACAGTTATCCATTGAGGGGGCAATTCAAGCTCAAAAAAAGGCGAAAGATGATAAAGTGGAATTTATAATGGACACAACCGAAATGTTTCTCAAGGTAAAATTAGGCCTTTAGCGCAATATGTATGTTTCTAATCCTTATTTGGGACTAGGCCGACATTTATTTTAGTGTGAGCCTAGTCGGCCTACTATTCAATATTAATATTTTTCTTTAAATCCCTTATCATTACAAATCCAGAAGGAGATTATGGTTAATTATTGTATTCTAATTATTCTGATATTTGTCAACACAATTGTTTTAATTTCTTGCAGGCCAACATTCCTATTGAAAAACTGGACAATCCAGTAGTTAGAAGTTGGATGGGCAAATACATTAAAGGTTCAGGCGACTTACCTTCAGCTTCCTGGCTAAGACGAGAATATGTCCCTAAATGTGGAGCTTTAGCTAAAGAAAATATAAAAGTCTCTTTAGCCAATAAATCTGTGGCTATATTCTGTGATGAAACTACAGATCGGAGTGGCAACTGTGTTTTTGCTATTCTGTTTGGAACGCTAGAAGGAAAATCATCACAGCAACTCTACTTAGGGTCTTGCAGTTTTCTCCAAACAGCAAATGCTACTACGACAAGCCAGGCAATCATGGAAACTATAAATGATTTAAATATTGACTTTAACAATATCAAGGCTATTTGTACAGACAGTGCTCCATACATGATTAAATGTGTTAGTACATTAAAGGTTTTAATTGGTGAACATTTATTAGGATTTACGTGCTGGTGTCACAAGTTTAATCTACTCGGAGAAATATGGCAAAAGAACTTAAAAGAGTTGAATTCTGTAATTTCTGGCCTAAAGAACGTTTTCAGAAACGCTCGTAAATTAAAAACGGAATATAAGAAACATCTAGTTGAAAATTACCCGACACTAGAAGTGAAACTTTACCCAATTCCTGTGTTAACTCGTTGGTCTAGTTGGTTTAATTCTGTCGTGTACTTGTCAGAATACTTTGATGCAATTGTTAATTTTCTCAAACAAAATAACAATCTTTCAGTTCAAGGTCAAAATTTGTTGGATGAACACTTGAATGACACTAAATGTAAAATGGTCAAGGTTCAAGTAGCCTTTGTGTCAGAAAATTGTAAATTAATTACAAATCCAATTTTGGAATTTCAAAGTAAAGATAAGCCTGTGGCACATTTAGTACAATCAAGAATCGAATCACTGAAAGCGAAGTGTGAATTAGTGAGAGATGGTCAGTTTGGTATCAACGTTGTACAGATGTTAGCCAAAGTCTCACCACTATGTAGAGGACAAACTGAGGCGTGTTTGAAGGCATGTGGTGCACTAACTTGTGCCAAGCTATATTCAATGTTAGCCAAAAATAGTGATGAAATAAAAGTAATAAAAGCATTCGGGTACCTATTTGACCCTACTAAGCTACTGAGCAGGCCTAGTTCAAGTGATGGGAGGGAACTTGAAAGAATGTTCAAGGACCTTCCTGCTTTCTGAGACTTGCAGTGTGATTTTCAACTAGGCCACAAAGAACTGTGCACATTAATTTCCAAACAAACTGACAGTGACTATGTGGATGTGGTAAAAGCTCTCATAGGTTTGAAACACAAAGGTGAATATTTTAATGATTTTGTAGAAAAATCGCTGCAATCTCTTTGGTTGCCCATTTCAAATGCAGACAGTGAACGGTATTTTTCAACGTACAATATGGTAGTGACTGATAGATGAACAACTATGAGTGAAAAAAATATTACCACATGCTGTATGCTACAGTTTGGTGATATAGATTAGGGTGATATGACAGTAAATATTTGTGTGAAATTTTCAACACAAAACACCACCATTTTGAAAAATTAATGAGAATTAAAAAAAAAATATTCACCATAAAAACCTGCCTCTGCCCATAAGGAACCCCCGCAAATACTTATTTTCTATTAAATATAATAGAGACCTCTTTTAACCATAATTTAAAGTGTATAAGAAAGATCTCACGATTATTTAACACAGGTGTCGGCGACCTTTAAGAAATGTTGTACCGAAGTAATATTGCAAAGTCGCTCAGCTTGCAAAACAAACTGAGCCCACCCAAATCGTTTGTATTTTTATACTAGTCAACTAGTACAGTTATTAAAATCCATTTAAGAGTATCTTGTAAAATGTAAATGTAACATGTTTCTTAAACTGAATACATTAAATAGCTACGGTTTCTTGAATATTTAATATTTTAATATATATCAGAGTAACTACATAAGCTATAAATGTGTTTCGCAAAATTTAAGTTATGAAGATATTATTTTGGAACAAAAAATTTAAATCGTTGAGACATAAAAGACGTTGTTATTAAAATTATAGCTCACATCAAAGGTTTAAATTAAAAATAAAGTTCTTATATTATTTTTATTCAAGTAGCTCAGCGTGCCGTTGAGAATCGTTCCGCGTGCCACTTTTGGCAGGCTTGCCGTAGGTTGCCAATCTCTGGTCTAACAGATGGCAGCATTAGCTATATTTTAGCTTAAATCGGACTTTATTCCTGTACACCCTGTGCATTTAATTTGTCTTGGTGCATTGCTACATGTGAGTAAACTTTAAAGTTTTAAATTGCCAGGTAAAAACTTATCTACGACAAGAAACCTTCTTAGTAAAGCTTGTTATTCCTAACCATTATCATTTGCAATATACAAGCGAAATCAAAGTGTGTTTTGGTTCTTTTTTTTTTAAAAAACTATTAAAATTATTAATAATTTTCTACGAACTAACAAATTAAATAGGGAAGTTGAATACTCAAACCGTATCATCTTAGCTCGCGAAGGAATTTGGTATTTAGCTTCCGTAATCATAAATTACACGCTCAATATTCGATCTCATCTCCGTCTTACTTAATTTTTTTAACGTGGTCTATTTAACGAATTGACATACACTAGATTAATTCTAGAACAACCCGCTAAAACGCGGTGCTAGAAAAATAGCCTAGAACAGACAACACATAGTCTCCCGGTCGTTCATCAATGTGAAATGGGAAGCCTTAATTTCACCAGTGATATAGGGCCTAAATTTTACCCATTCTGAGAATCAAGCTCGAGACCTTTATTTCAGTATAAAGACACGCTATCAACTGAGCTAAGGTATCTAACGGCTTGAAAATAAAACAATAGTTCATAAATGAAATCATTTATTTACTTAGCCTGCACTTTCGGAACTGACTAGCCAATGATCTACAATTGCTGTGAAAGGGAAAGCCCCAATAGTACAAATGATAGCCCACTATGCATTTATTGGATTTGAACCAGGGGACTGTAGCGTAGTATACGGATACTCTACTGACTTGGCTAAGGAGTCGACAAATTTAAATATTACAAGTATTTTTTCAAAACTATTTAACACACGATTGTGTGCAAATAATGAAAGAGTTGTTGCGCGGCTCATGACGTTAGACTCCCCTATTAATCAATGCCACTAAGGGTAGATTCGGATATAACTCTCAGATGGGTGCAGAAGGGGTGGATTTATCATTCTATATCTTTACAACTGTGTATGGATTTTCTCTAAACACCCTTCTTCCCCCAACCTCATATGAGGCCTCTAATATTCAAGGTTTTAAACCAAGCCTACTAATTAAAAATATCTAATAATTGTCTTAAGATAGTAGGCCTACGTTTCACCTTCAGCGTGCTAGGAATTGTTGATCTACACCATCTAGTTTAAGGGTTAAAGTATATGTAATAAGGAGTTCAATTTTTTATTTGAGGTATTTAACGTGCACTTTTTGAATCGACTGATTATATCAGCACACTAAAATTTCTATGAGCGAGTATGAAAGGACCTACCAATTTTTCCAAGAAAGCTATTTTCACACAAATCCCAGGGATCTTTAAAATAACACAATCGACATGGGACTGACGGCTTTACTTCTTCTCCGAAGATTATTGTATTTTTATCGCTAAAAAAACCCGTCGACCTCAGATGGGTTTGAACCCATGGATATTAAGTCCTGAGGAGAGTACTTTACCCCAAGACCACTGAGATCGGCATTGTAAGGTGTAATTTAACAAAACTCACACTAATAATTCGCCTAAAGAAAGAACCAACCATAAACCAAATTATGGAATCGCCCTCGACCAAATATAACTTCATATCGTCTATCTTACGTTATTACCAAGATTTGAACCTGATACCCTTCTACCAGTAGGCTAACGACCTACCAACTGAAATAAAGTGTTAGATCATAATTTTGATTCTTTCAATTTGCTAGAAAATATTATATACTCGCCTCGGTGGCGTAGTTGGCTAACGCACTGACTCCGTGTTAAGCTAGACTGCCTAGGACGGGGAGATCGAGGTTCGAATCTCTGTCGGGTAAGCTAGGGGTGGTTTTTCCTAAATGGTTTTTCACTCTCCATCCACGAAAATGTGGGTTCACTTACTCTAAATTCAAACTTCCCAATTCCTAGCCCATTAGCATAGTTAGTACTTGAGCATATAACCCGAATGGGTAGTAAGACGCGGTGCTATATAATAATAAGAATAATAGATAATATGATATTCTAAAAGGAAGAAACTGAATTTTCATTGAATATATGTTTGGTACACCACCATATCAGTCTATTGTGTGTTAGTTCTGATTTATAAGGATGAGGCTTAAATTCAAAACAACAGAACTTAAGATTTTTTTTCTTTCTTCAGAAAGTACTTTATACTCTTTTATAAAGGTGAATGTTACTTTAAGTTCTTTCGGTGCACCTTATTTGTCCTACCGCCAATGAATATAGAAATGTTTAAATTAAGTTCACTATTAGCGTCATTATTTGAATGTAAAAATAAATTGTATCAAATAATTAACTAATTAATTAATAGCAGGGCTAGGATTTGTTTCACCTTTAATCTTTTTTTTATCCATCAGAGACAATGCTCATAAGTACATAAACTCTGTTCATGATCCCCTGTTTGAAGAAATGTATATTTTATAGGTCATATCATTTTTTAGGCATTTTTAAGGATTTTAGTCATTTTTAAACATTCGAGTCATTTTAAGGCATACATGTTGAATAACTATATTTTTAAATACCATCGATATTAATAAATCCATAATTTTTTTTTTAACGTAGCTTATGGAATGAGAAGGTACTGTAGGCCATAAACTTTGTGTACTCTTTGCTTGTAAGGTTGTAAAATACACATTCTTGGTGAGACTGCAAATAAGTTGGAGAGGGTTGCGTTTGTAGGGGGTAGCTAGCTATTTGTTTCTGAAGAAGGTATTTAAAACCAATAATTTATTTAGTGGAATTCAAGAGTTGACTTGTTAAAGGCTTTTCATTACCAATGTTTATTCTAGCTCAAATATGTAAGTCACGTGTTTGATTTAGATGTGTGGATTTATTACTACTCTTTGTTCATATTTTCAGGTCAACTTTTGAAAATTATAAGTAAATTTTTAGAACTATTAGGCCATTAAAATGCGGGATCTGATTATTAGGTATTAATTCTTATTTTGTAAACACTTAGCATTGAAGGACGAGGGATATGAATACCTCATTGACTGACCCTATTGCGTGGTGTGAGACCATATATGTTTAAATAAGTATCTAAAGGCACGTTTTTAATCTGCAATAAAAATAAATTTTGCTTCCACCTACTCAGCTAATTCAAAACCTGCATATTCTTAAACTCCCTTAACACACTGTAATAAAATGGTAGCCCACCTATTATTGTTTTATTTCAGTTACTTACCTGAAAGTCGTGATCATTAACGATATTGAATAAGCAAGTAACCATATATATTTCTGGTAAACTAATGATACACTTTTATTACTCGTAAATTTCTGAACGATGTTTTCGCCTTTCATTTGAATAGCTAAGTATACCTCATCCTGACTTCTAAGAACCTTTCAGAGAGTAGTAAAAAAAACTGTAGAGCTGCAAAAATTTACAACAAATCAGAGTAATGAGTTATTAGATGTCTAAGCTGACCCCATGTGCCAGAACACATTCCATGGATTATAACTGCATTGTAAGGCATATGCAATAATAATATACTAGGAAAGAAATTTTAGAAAATATAAATGCAGAATTTTTTGTAGTCAACATTGATAGTATTTTACTTTTTTTTTAACACCACGTCTTACTATCTGCTCGGGTTATATACCTATGTACTAACTACACTAATATGTTAGGGATTAGGAAGGTTGAATTTAGAGGAAGTGTATCCGCACTTGGGTAGAGAGAAAGTGGAAAACCACTCTCAGTACACCCAACCAGAATAGAGCCCCGATATTCCCGTCTTCAAAAGTCTAGTAGATTGCAAGAGTAGCGTCTTAGACCATGTGACCACCTTAGTGGGTATTACTATATCATTAGTATGATTTTATCGGTATTATTTTTTGCTCTACGTGCCGCCTCCTATCTCGGCTATACGCAACTAATTATACTGTTGGGGCACGCTTGAGAAAAGTAGACACTTAGAAGAAATGTACTCAGACTTGCATTGAGGGAGGGTCAAACCATTAAGGAAAGAATCATCCTCAATACACCCAACTAAGATTTGAAACCCTGACCTCTAGTCAGACTAAGCAATCCTGACATTTAGTCCACGTGCCCATCGATGTGTACTGCTATCCATCAAAAGTGTATCAAGAATTTCAGATGACTTAGTGTATGAATACATGAAAACTAATTTTATTATTTTGTGTAACTATCAACTTTTCGTTTAGGAAACATTTTAATTTTTTTTTTTCTGAAATTATATTTAGATATTTAAATGGGACGAATGATAACGAGATATCTCCAGTTTAATTTTTCCTAATGACGTCAGCACTCGTAGCATTACCAAATGAGTTAAGGCCGATACACACATAGTGCTAAGCTAATCCAAGCCATGGTCCATCTTTCCACTCCCGAATTCAGTGTTGTTTCTTTCTGATCTGCTTCAGTGAAGTTTAGTTATGATGGCTTTCTCCAAAATGTCTTGTTTAAGCTCAGATGATAGTAATGAAGAAGAAAATATGTTGTTGCTAGCAGCTGTTTTGAAAGATGAAGAAAATTTAGGAGGTGGAGGTCTGACTTGTTCAATTAACGCTTTCATTTTAATATGAACACATTTATTAAATATAAAACCTAAATATAATATTTCTTGAATACACGCGAAACAAACTGAAAACAAAACTTTGACACGTCTTTATTTATTTTCACATAACCAGCACTACGTATGTTCAACCCGGAGCCCAAGTTGCGTTATGCACATGCGCAACGTAAGGTGACTCAAGATGAGAGATGGAGAAATTGCCCAGTCAGCAATAGGAAAAAACATAGTGAGGCGTAGCAATGCATAGCTTAGCTTTCTGTGGTAACCAACACATTTAAATACATGGTCTGTTATCTTTCTAAAGAGTTAGCAGAGCAAATCTTAGCTTAGCGTTCTGTGTGAATCGACCTTTACAGTAATCCATATAGCACCTCTAGTTATCTGTTCACACTCACGTATCTACCACAGCGTTTAGTGGCTGTGTCACTAAAGATTATGTTTTTCCGCCCTTATGTGGATCAGATTATGTTAATAATATAACCAAAACATTTGTGGTTCAATCGTTTTAAAATGTTACTGAAATCTATTTTAAGTGTGAATTTATTATTTAATTACAAAGTTTGTCCCCATCCCACATTCCTCTCCCACACACACATTTTTTGAGGGCTTTATGTACATTTAATAGCGGAAAATTTAAATATCTAGATGTAGTGAAGTTAAGAGCATATACAGTTCAATTCTCATAAAAATACTTTTAAAAAATACAAGCAATTTTTTTTCTGCCAACATTGATAACATTTTACTATCTTATATTTGTATACAACCTGAATAGGTGGTATGACGCCATGCTAAAAAAAAACTATTTTATTGATGTGATTTAATAGGTATTGACAGTAAACTGTCAAAAGTGATCACTTCAGTTAACATGATTTAGCGTACTAATACGTGAAAGTAAATCTAATAACTTTTCTCGCTGCTAGGTAAGGCCCTTACAATAAAAAAATAGGACTTTGATAACGTCATACCCGCTTCAGTGATAGCCAGAAGAGGATTTACATTATAGGCCCACTAGGCACGGGCCTAAGGACGGCGGCTTTAGGGGGGGGCACATTTTGATTAACATTATTTTTATTTTTTATTTAATATTGCTTTTATTAGTTACGTTAAAAAATTATTTACTAACATCGGAATAGTTCAAGTATAGGTTAGAATGGCAGTATTTATTTTTAAATAACTGTACTTTGTAATCGCTTTTTATATAAGGTCAGTCTTTCCTTCATGATGTTAATTCAAGCTACTGTAGGTCATGCACATTGTACTTGCCTGATTATCTTTCATAGAAATCTTTTCTTGGATACTAACTTCTACCACCCCCCACCCCCCAACAACTATTTCCACCAAAACTTCCTAAAGCCCTTGGCAAAAAAAAAATAGGGCGCATATTATAATTGTGCCTAGGGGAGCACAAATTTTAAATCCGCCCCTGGACTGATATCATGGTCTAAGGCGTCACTCTTGAAATAGGCTGGACTTCTGATGAAGGGGAGATAGGTATTCGATCCCGGTTGGGTGTACTAGTTGTGGTTTTTTCTTAAATTGTTTCCACCCCCTTCCTTCATACATATGTGGGTACACTTCCTCTAAATTCAACCTTCATAATCCCTAACACATATTTGAGTAATTAGTACAAATAAGTATAGCCCTAACGTTTAGTAAGATGCGATGCTAATAAATTATAGTGTCATATTGAGGAAACTGGAAACAACCCTCGTGCTGAATACGGGAAGTAACCATACTCTACATTAACTCAACTGGTTTTTATATTAGTTTCTTTCGTATTTTATTACATTCGTCTCTATGTTTTTATGTATTTATTTAAGTATTGCCAAATAAAATTCTACTAAACGTCAAACCACAAGAAAATAATGGCCAGTATTTTATAAACTGGTTGGTTTACCACCCATCTATTCCTTGATATTTTTTCTGGGGGGGGGGGGGGTGGGGGTAAGGNAGAGGAAGGAGGAGGCAGGGGATTGAATAATTAAAAACGGGAAAGACGAGTTTCATATATTTTATTTTTATTTTATCGCACCGCGTCTTACCACCCGTTCGTGTTATACCCATAATGTACTAATTACGCTTTTGTATTAGGGGTGATAAAGGTTGGATTTAGAGGAAAGTACCTATACAATATTACTAATCATATCTTAAAACGTTATCAATGTCGAACACAAAAAAAAGTTTTTATAAATGCATTTTAAATGTCCATTCGTAATAAGATCAAAGTATAAATTATCAACATTTCTTTGCGGATCTTCTTCATTATCAACACTAACAAGTGATTATTGTTTTAATTTGAACGGGGTTGCTAGTGATTGGGACCTCCCTTATAATGAGTTTTTGTCCTCTAGTATACTGTTTGATTCGACACCACATTAAAATGACTAAACCATCCCAGGTATGATTCGAACCAGAGTAATTGTTTGCTTGGATTTTATTTTGTTGTAACACTCAACAGATATTTACATGTGAAACATTAAACATAGAGAATACAAATAACGAGCAGGGGCTCTCGATCGTTGATCGACACTGAACTTATAATAACATTAAACAGGAAAACATGTGGCGCCCTGACGGGCTGATAATAAGTTAGTCAGAGAGTTATGGACGGGGGGGAACAACACGTCATGTCGCCTGTATAGGGTCAACGAGGACCTTAAAAATATACAATTGTACAAATGAATGAAAATAGAGAAGAAAACATAGAAGGATAAGGAACCAGACTTAGACAAAACAAAAAGGGTAAAGGAGAGAAGAAGAACCCGGTCGAGCTGGTCGCCGGGGTCGGTCGGGGAAAATATTGGTACCCCACCAGGGCTACGATGATAACTAGAGTATTTCAGATGCGGGTGTTCACCTGACGTTTCATGTTTCAACACTTACGAAAAACCTAAATACTCTCTTACATCTAAATGAGTCCCTGGCTATAAAATTCAGAGGTCCTGGGTTCACTCTCCGGCTCTTCCAGATTTTTCTGTGAAACAGTGGGTCTGGAATAGGGTCAAGACAGCCTCGTGAGGACAAATGATAAGCTACTTGAATGAAAAGTAGCAGCTCCGGTCTAGAAAACTAAACTTATCGACCGAAGGGTTCATGGTGCTGAGCATATGACACCCTCTATCAGCAGAAGTTGTCACTATCTTCACTAACAGACAGTGGCCACTCAGTTGGTATGGCTCGATTGAGAGTGGAGCTTTTTTGTTTCTATAACATATTAAGTTAGAAAACACCCATGCAACTTAAAACAACTAGACAAGCATCCGAATCTAGTCCATACAAAATGTTTCTTAAAGCATTTGAAACAATATATTGTTGCTATATGTTAATATGTGATGAAAACGTGTATACTATATTTTGAATTTTTGAATACGTTTACACTCTTTTGTTTATACTTTAGTAATAACTCTTATATAATACATATTCTACAATTTTCGTTTTATAAATGATGTTTTGGGAGAGATACAGTAATTTAAATTATAAATAACTTAAATTTAGAAAAAAATGCTAAATTTTTCCGAAGAAGATTTGAAATGATTACAATTCTTTTTTTTAATATTGGCATCTCATTTTCAAAATAAGATTTAATTGAGGTAATTTATAATCCACCCTTGGCACATAAAATCTTTGCACACCTCTGATTGTAAAATGAGCTTTGAATCAAACTTTTGACTTGATTAACTTACCTCATCTATGTAAAATTTAATTGATGATGAATCCAGTTTATTACGCAATCTATTGAGTTTATACTAATCAGTTATCTTAACTAACGCGAAGACTTTTTTTAAACTACCAACTAACATGTTTACTCCTTAAGGAAATCCATTCTAGCATTGGTGCTCGTAATGTGTGAGTATTCATTATGAAAACCTTTCTCATCTCTCAAGTTAAATTATTAACGCTTGTGGAATGAAACGAAGTGTAAAATTGAAAATTTCGGCGTGTACAGTATGGTATATTTTATTATGTTACTAAGGAGCTATTTTCAATTATCTCTCATCGCTTTTTATGTCTTCCATAGCGTTTAAAATTAATGCATGAATAATGAAGCATATGGGTATGATAAATATCTCATCTCAAAATAATGCATGAGTCCCTATTTATATTTTGAAATATAATTTAAGCGAATACAGAGCTATACTCAGTATATTTTTTCGATACTACCCACTAAACTTTTGTTTTTTTTTACTCCAGACCATGGACATTATTTAGTGGTTATGTTACCTTTAAAAACTACGTAGTAACGTAGTTTTCAATTTATTTAATGTATTATATTACTTAAGCCAAATTATTTTTTTAAAGGAAGAATCATAATATTACTCTAATACTGCTAAACCATTACTTTAGAGAAGTTCAAACTAGTCGAAAGATTTTACAAAGTGGAAATGGGAATATATTATTATTATTATTATTATTATTATGCCTAGTTGCTATGTTTACTTTAGATCTATCGACAAAGAACATATTAATGAGTAAGTGTAAAAGGAAGTAGTTTCAATTTGCTAATCAAATTAATTAATCATCCTTTTAATATGTATAATTTTATTCATATGTGATAATGCTACAGAATAAGTAGTATTACGTTTGAGATGTACCCAATGTGTTTGTAACTTATATGTGTGTGTGTGTGTTGACATCGGTTGTCATGGGTTAAAGTGCTCGTCTCAGGCTCTCAGGACCCTATGTTTGGAGTCTCAAATCTAGCCGAGGTCAACAAAATTGTTATTGTGCGATAAAAATCCATAGCACAGTTTCCTTCGGAGAGGAAGTAAAGCCGTCGGTCCTATGTCGATTGGGCTAGGTAAGATAACCCTGGAAGGTATGTGAAAATACCCTTCCAGGTAACATTTTTAGGGCCTTTCTTCCTCACTCGTAGGAATTCAGTGTAGAAGGTAACAGCGAGCCACCACACTTTCTGAACTCCCTTATTATATTGGATATCTACCAGATGGTGCAGGTGGCGCTAACCAGCAGAAGGGCTGGGTGCATGCCTAGCTCCGGATGGATATAAATAACATAAAACTAACCTTATGGTTGTTAACTGAAGAAGAAGCTATACCAAATAAAATAGGAATAATAGCTTTTAAACAAAGTTTTATTCTATATGAATCCCTTAGTATTGATTTATTCAAAGTAAATATTAAACTTAATATTTAACTTTATGACATCTTACTGACCCGGAAGTAAATATTTAAAACTTGTCAATTCTTCGTGTGAAATAAAATACAATTTTACGCTTAACACCAAAGTATAAAACGACTGAATTAAACTAAAGTGTAAGGTTTAGAAGATTATTTCAGAAACTCAGACACACTATCGGGCAGATTGGATTGGAAAACTATACTGGTTGAGATTCAAACCTTAACCCCACAGTCACCGCCATCACTAATCTATCTCGAGAGTAACATTTAGACCATGTCACCACCAACACACGTGATAAAATATCTTAAAATAAAAATTAATAAATATCCAATCATATGAAATCAAACAGATACTTTGGTGTTTTTTATTATGTCTATAACTTTTCAAAATGTTTGCCATTTTTATGTTGCCTCAGATGTTTAAAGCGAAATAAAAACAAAATAATAATTTATTTGATATTCTCTGATAGTGTGGTTCCATTAAATCGACTTATTTACAGAAACCAGTAATAAGATGAAGATATGACAAGAAGAAAAGAATTGCCATTAATTAAAAAAGTCAGGGTAGGTTTAGGTATGTCGGCACGAATAGTAGTAATAATAATAAAAATGGGAATCTTTTGAGTGAAGGTCGTAAATAAAACAAGAGCATAAAAGTTACCACCCAAGAAAAACACAAAATTGATTCGTTCTCCCCTTGCGAGCTAAATTATTGTTCCAGTGGATTATTTTGTTTGTGCTGAAAAACTGGTAATGTGGATAGTTTAACTAGCTATTAGGGGTGGTCACGACAGGTTTTAAATAAGAAAGACTGTTGTAAATCATTTGTGCTATCTAGATTAACGATTAACAAAATAATAAAAATTGTTGGTGACCCCCAATAACATTTGAAGGGTACAGGGTATATAGGAGGGAAAGTACAGTTTTAACACAAATTAAATTACTGATGCACTTTAGATTATGATTAGAAGAGGTCTCTGTCATACTATTTTTTTAGTATTTGCTGGGGAACTTATGGGGTTTGAGGTTGAACGTGTTTATTGTGATTTTCGGTGGCTACCCGGTGGTCTAGGAGTGAGGTGTCAGATTTCTGTGCTGGGGGTCCGGGGTTCAATCCTCGGTACCGGCACATATTTATCTGATTGCCAAACCCTCTCTTCACCTCTGACAAGTCGTGTATTAATCACAAATTGTGAATGTGAGGAATGACAGGCCTCTACCGTGGTTCGGATCCCACGTTAAACTGTCGGTCCTCCATTTCATCTCACAATTACCCTACCATTACACATAAGCGTAAGGGCATACAACCCGAACGGGTAGTAAGGTGCGGTGATAATAATAATAATAATAATAATGTGATTTTTCCTCCCTTGTGCCCTTAGTTTTTATATTACTCTATAAACAGCTTCTAATGCATCTATAAAAATGGACTAAGGTTTTAGTAATAACTCACCAAATTTTTGAAAAAATACATTACTTTCTAAAGTTGCAATTAAAATATTATACAATGTCCTCAAAAATGATAGATCCAGAGATAACAAAATGGTTAACCAACAATTTTTTTTTTAAATCAGCCTATTTGTTTTCATAGTTCATTTATGGTGAACCCAAGTATGTTAACTTCACATATCATCCCCCAGTTTTCTGAAATTTTTATCAAATACAATTTGCTAGCATAATAATAATACTAACATTATTTGAAATATAACTCTACCAATGAGAAGAGTGACATTGCGTTTTTTGGGATAACATTTCACCAAATTGGGGTTCAAAGTTAATTTACTCCCTATAATCAAAATTGATTGCAAATATTCATTTGTTAATGCTAACCTGTATTGAGGCTTTACGTAATTTATCTTTGAAAATGTATTTTCATACAAGTAAGTGCTGTCAAATACAGATATAAAACCCCGAGCATATGATCTTAAATTACCATATTCATCGCTTGGAAGATATTTTATAGAATTCTGTTATAGTTTTCTATAGAAATTTGCCTTTAACTGTTTCATCAGACGGCAGATGAATCACTTCCCATTGAAGGTTAGGGGGAAGCTCCTCAATTGTGCAGTCAAATGGATTTTGAAATATAGAAATATATTTTACGCTTGCATCAAGATCTGAAAAACTCTGCTAGAACTGTATGTAGTTTGATCTCAGAAAATATAGCCAATGAAAATTTGTGTAGGAATGGAGATTTCACTTCTTTTTAAAAAAAATTTGACATAATGGGGAATGCACAAAGCAGCTTGACATGATTTGTGACTCAATAAGTGTCAGTTGTCGTCGAAATAACTTTACCGCAGTATTGTTTTCACACATGAGCACTGTTTAGCCTTGTAGTTTTAAGTCGAATCCATTAGTAAGTCCTATTGTATCTGCAGCAAAAAAATAATCTCCAAAGTTTCCATTCAGTATTTGATAATAGTTGCCGAGGGAGGTTTTTCTCGTAGAGAAAAATTTAAATCTCTCATCCGAGTTCAATAAAGCACCTTAAAACTTTACCGAGCCATAGAACTTCTGTATGGTAGGGGAAATAAGGATATTTAGCTTCCATTTATACTCAATACACGTGGTACTGGAAAGGCTGCCGAATTATAACTGCGTAGGGTCACAACAAAGGCCACCAAGAAGTGTGCGAATGTGAAGTAATTCCTCAACTTGCCAGTTGCCGTTCCGTTAAAGCGCGTAGTTTGAAATTTTAAAGAATTTTAAAATGTAAAATCCATTCTTAGCTTGCGGGCCATACAAAAAGAGGTGGTGGGCCGCATTTGACCCGCGGGCCGTAGTTAACCGACCCCTGGACTAGACTATAGATGACGGGAAAATCGTGGCTCGATCTCGGTCGTGTGTAATTAAGGTGGTTTTTCCCTTAATGGTTTCCCTCTTTCTCTCTCTCTGACTCACTCTCTCTCTCTTTATCTTTCTCTCTCCACGTAAATGTGGGTGTACCTCTAAATTCAACCTTCCTCATGCCTAACCAATTGGCGTAATTACTACCAAAGTGTAGGGATTGCCCCGAATTGGTATTATTAAGACGCGGTGCTAAAACAAAGAAAATAAAAGTACCCTAATCGTTATGCTTCTGCACTAATACTATGCACGAACTAAGATAAGGTGTAGATAATACTTTTATATATATATAATATGTATATATATATATAAACAAGACCATTTTTGATGAAATGCCGAATCTTCATTTTAAAAATCTCGGTAATTTAAAAAGCTTATTTTGATAAACAATACTTTCTCTATAATATGTTTGTATCACATAGTAAAAAAGGTTCCCAAGAACACTTTGTTTAGTGGGAAAGCTTACATTCCTCGGTTCCATTGGCATTGCTTATGAGATAGGGTCATAATGTAATAAATCAAGGTAAGACTGGCTTTCAGTGTAAATTAAGCATGAATTAATATAACATGGTTTTGATAGCAATTATTATTCTTATTACTATTACTAGAGGCTACCAGCACCTGAGACTTTACTAGTATTACACTTCTAAACAACTTGTGCCTTGACTGCTTTCTCATCATTTAATAACCCCACCGGGATTTGAATCAAAGTATATCAGAACTAGTTGAGAATAATAGTCCGTTAACGATTATTCCAACAGTTAAGGCTTGTTTTGAACCGTTCTTAGCACCCACACAGATGTGCATGCGGCATTTGGACGTCAGACTCTCAATTTCTTATATTTGCGGTGACGTTTAATATATTACTATTTTATTAATGTTATTTTATAGGTATTGATAATGTATCAAAAGTTACAGCTGTAATTCACATTAATAGACGTATAAAAGTGTAAAAGTAGATATAGTAATTTTTCTATCTGTCAGACAAGGTCCTTTATATGAAAATTGGACTGTACCTTCAATGACTAATGTTAGACGCCCGGAGAGGAGTGAGGAGGGAGGGTCAAGGGGTTCTGCCTGTAGTGGTTCGTGGTCAAGTCTCCGGGGGTGTTATGCTACCTGCAATGACTCGCGGCCAAGTCCTCCAACCGGAATGTATTTTAACATTAATAAATCACTTTTGAGGCAATCTAAAGTTTGAGGACTCTCCCTTTCCCCCTCAGTTTGACCCTGAGATCGCACCAACATTAATTCTCCTCCTAATAATCGAGGCACTGCTCGCCACCGACAATGTAGTATGAAATAGTTTATGTTAAGGACGGTATAAAATAAAAGTCCAGGGGTAATGACTGTCATACATATTACAACTCGCGTGTAGGCGCGATCCCATTCAAACTAAACGTGGCGCTAAATTGTTGATGCCTACGCCTTTTTTTTTCAAACAAGCATTTAGTATTTTGTTTAGTAAGAGGGATATCAACTTCATTATAAATATTTTTTTTTATAAAAGAGTAAGAGATAAAAAAAATAGCAGAGACTCTTCCCACACGGTTGGTTATGAAATATGCGTGACTTTTATCTCCTGGTGATGCAGGAATTACGTATGATAACTGCATCGTGCTTGAGTATTTTAGTTTAAGTGACGACAGATCCTTATGAGACTCTCAAACAATCAATTTAGAGCTATTTTTTCTATTTTTTTAAATCACGAAATAATACTATTTCATAATTTACAGTGTTTTTAGTCTTTATATATTTAATAGAATAAAAATGACTAATTTAATGTACTGGTTTATTTATGTATGTGTGACTGTTCTCCACTTTTCTGCTAGTAACCTTTAATTAATCAACCGATCTTAACCAAAATTGAAACATACTGTATGTGGTTTATCACCAGAATACCTAAGGACTTTATTTTTGGTTTTCTTATGGGCTACAAATTTAGAGCTAGAATTGTCCAAATCTCAAAACAAATAATTTGTTAACTAGATGAGAATGTTATCTGCAATTTGTTTTTAAATAGGCCTATGGTAATATTTGTATATTTAAAAATATTGAAAACACTAATAAATATTCCCATAACAATATTAATAAAAGTCTAATGGTGTCTGTATTTATGTATGTAAATCTGTAAAGATAGTTTTTAGTAATTCTCAATGAAATAGAAAGTTGAAATTTTTCGAACTTGAAAACTGATCAAAATTATAAATCATAAAAAATTAAAAACATAATCTATTTTATCATTTTAATTTGTTGACATGTTATTTGCATTTCAAAAGCAAGGAGAAAATAGAATATAAATTCCTATATCAAATCCAAAGAGAAATTGCAGATTATAGTACTGTGACCTGTGTTATGGTATATTTGATTTGAATTCATATTAGTTAAAATAATGTGTTTCTTTTGTCAACGAAAATTTACAAGTAACGTTAAACATACTTATTCAATTTGAACTTATATTTACCTAATCTAGATATGTATTCATACAAACCAATTACTACTCTAGTTAAAAGACAGCTAAAACTGCAGAGCAACAAATGACAAGCCAGGCCTCCACCGTGGTTCGGATTCCACGTTAAACTGTAGGTCCTCCATTTCATCTCACAATCACCCTACCATTACACATTAGCGTTAATGCGTATAACCCGAACGGGTAGTAAGACGCGGTGCTAATAATAATAATAATAATAATAATAATAATAATAATAAATGACAACTTAAAATCTCGGTTGGGTGTACTAAGAGTGATTTTACAAACTGGTTTTTCACTCTTCCTACAGTTAAATATGGGGACACTTCCTCTAAATATAACCTTTCTCACACTTAAAACCCTCAGAGTAATTAGTACATATATGCATATAGGTAGGGTAGTAAGATGCGGCGTTAAAAAAATGGTTTAAAAGTTATTAATTTTAAAATTCTTGGTGAATTTTGGACACATTATTTATTTATTATTTTATATTCTAATTTCAAAACTGTGTGACACACATAATACCGCTTTCTAAAGCTATACAACTTTTCAAATTGTAAATCTTCGGCCATCTATTCCTATAAGTCGGCGGCACACAACTATCATAATCTAAGTAACTCATGTCATGTTCATGGGCATAAGTGTGGTTTGAAAGTATGTTTCACCTGTCATAACGCTAATATATAGTAAGATTTTGGTAGGGAAATAAACCTTTCAGACATTCCTTCATGAACAGGGATTATGTTCCAAGGTTTTTACATTTTACATAACCCTTCAAAGTATATTATAAATATAATAATCTATTTTTATTTTATACATTTATGGCACCATTGGCCTGGTTATAATGAGGAACAAATTCAAACTCGTATTATATTAATTTGTTTATATCAATGTTGATTGAAATTTAATAAATATTTGGAAGTTGGTTGTAGTGAAATATTTACCAAATGTGTATACAATTTTTGCATTTTGAAATATTTAAGACTAACAAAGCTGTTTTTATAGATTTTTTACTTTCCTTCGAAACCCCCCCCCTCCCCCCGGCGCCCCCTAGAGATAATTATTGTGATAATCAAAAAAAGTGAACTCGAAATTTTGATAAATTCTGAACTTTCTTCACCTCATGAAAAGAAAAAAAAAGTGTTTTTGCGATTTTATCTGTCTATACCTCTGACTAAAGCTGAAACCTTTTTACCGATTGGCCTAAAACCTGGTATATAGCTTATTTATAAAGCTCCCCCAATAAATTTTTGGAATTGGATATCCATTCCTAAAATTAGAAGTAGTTCACTGAAGGGGGAAAAGAGAAAAAATGGATTATACCAAAACCCGCTCAAACGATTTTGATTAGATTTTGGATCTAGACACTATTTAACATTACAAACAAAATTGAGGTTCTAGTTTTCCCATTTAAATGGCATTAAGTGGATTCTACATAAACAGAAATTTCTAATTTTGATCTTATCTCCACAATTATTTGACACACAAAATAACTTGTCATTCTAAAGTTGTAGTAATATTAAAAATAAAAATCTTTTATTTGAAATATCGCTTTATTAAATCGATAGTTTCTGAGCTACAAGTAAATTTGTATTTTTTGGTGGTATTTGAAAATGTGGAATTGATTTTTTTAAATTATTTGGTTGGCAAAGATATTCCTTTTTTTAAATGTACTTGTAAAAATGTGTATTATTTTCAATTTGATGCTCTTTGGTGGAACAATGTTTATTATTTCGTTTCACAAACCTTACGAGAATACCAAGAAAGAGATGAAAGGAACAGATAACAGCAAGTGTGTGAGTGCGAGGAGAAGAATGGAAGCAAAAATAGATGAAGAAGGAGACAGTTTTACAAAGATGATCACAAGATGTAAACATTTGTTGATGATAATGGCTAATGAAGATATATTATATTCAACTTGCCCCCAGTCTGGCTAGGCATTACCTCTTGCGTAACTGCTATGCGGAAAACTGCTCAGCCTGTGATGTGGTTTCGATAGAGCGAGAACACTCGTATGCGTCATTAGTCTACAGTATTAATATCGAGTTTTACCTTTTAATTTGAACCTTTGTGAACCAAGTTCGAGCACCAGTGGGGATATATCATTTGGGGACATTTGAGAAAGTTATTTATAACATTTTTTTAAAAACAGAAACGACTCTTTGCATCGGTGGGCACGAGGACTAAACGTCAACCTCATATAGTTTGGTTTTACGGGAAGCGGGAGCATGATATTAGAATCACAGCAAGGTATACTGAGTTGCTCCTGCCTAGATAGGTTCCTAATCTCCCTCCAATCAAATGCAAGTACATTTCCTCCAAATTTATAATTCCATCTTCCCACCGCCTGGTTATATTTTAATATTTACAATGGGTAATAATATATCAATTTATTATACATGGACGTGGGTCATTCTCGTGTTGAATTGAACTGGTCCATTGATGACGGGGAAATCAGGGTTAGAATCGCAGTCAAGTCTACTGAGGGTGGTTTTCCTAAATGGTTTCCCACTCTGCTTCCATGTAAATGTGGGTATGATATCTCTAAAACACTTCTTTTCTCATCCCCACCCCATTAGAGCAATTATTATATATGCGTTTAACCTGAATCGGTAGTAAGACGTGGCGATAAAAAAAAACACTACATATGAGAGTACTAAAAATAAACAAATAAAAATAATGTTGCAAATATAAATAACATTTACTAGCCACACACACATTTTTAGCTAAGACGAATCATCAGACAAAACCTCTACACTAAATCAAATACTTCGGATATTTTGAAAAGGCATAGCACCCTATTGTTTTGGGCAGAGATGAACCCTCGAAAATTTATGATGAAACCACGCCCCCGTCATCTGTAACCCCTCCTCACCCCCACCACACAAAATAAGTGGGTTTGTATCCACCCATGTCATTATTTGAGAGCTGCACTACGAAAGTTATCGCTGTCCTATTGTTCTTTGCGCATGCGCCGACCCGATTTCTTCCCTTGAAATATCTTTACGTTTTTTACCGTCTAACAAAATTGTTTAGTGTAATACTTAAAAGGTGACCTGGTGGTCTAGGGGTAAGGTGTCAGACTTCTGTGCTGGCGTCCGGGTTTCAATCCTCGGTACCGGCATAGATTTATCTGATTACCAAACCCTTCCTTCACCTCTAACAAGACATCTTGTGAATGTGAGGAATGCCAGGTCTCCACCGTGGTTCGGATTCCGCGTTAAACTGTAGGTCCTTCATTTCATCTCACAATCACCCTACCATTACACATTAGCGTAAGTGCGTATAACCCGAACGGGTAGTAAGACGCGGTGCTAATAATAATAACAATACTTAAAAAAAATCCAAATATTCTTCTTGAGTGTTCTGTAAGAATATGAATAAAATTTGTATTTCGCATGTATGAATCTTCGAAAAAAATATGAAATAAAAATTAAATTTAGAACTATAAATTAGACTATTCTCTCACATATACCAAATAGTGAAATTTAGGTTGTATAGGATGTGCATTTTATGGACACACTGATTATATCAGTAAAAAAAGTTACAAACTAACATTAATTTTTAGAATAGACATAACACCAACAAAAACCATCCTAGATTATTTTAACTCCTGCTTCTATGGCCGCATATTCTAAAGCAGGGATGGCATTCGGTGACACGTGAACACGATTTGGATGGCACAGCAACATGAAAAGTATGAAGCTTTTCCCAAAGTCGTAAAACTTTTTGAAGTCAATAATATTTCGACAGCCATGTCATTCACTGCCATGTCAAAATGAAATTTATAAATTCTACGGCTATAAATTATCTTGGCTCATACCTAGGTGCATCTTATGTCCTGTGTTGAAGACAACAGGTTAATAACCAAATGTAAATATTATCTTGGATGGAAAAATAAAACAAAATGTTTCAAATTATTATGGAAAAGATTATGAAATCCTTTTATTTAACATATAAATATAATATAAACAATCTTTGAATCTTCTACTTTGAATCGTTTCATAAAGTTATTGAAATTATTATTGTGTAAGATACTCACTTTGTTAATATAACATATTTTCTTTCTTTAAAATTTAGACATTAGAAAAATATTTATAATTTGATCTTGATTTAAAATTCATTACATTTCATAATTGTCAACACGTTTTTATTTTTAAATATTCATTAAAACACGTAACTAAGAGGTGACACACTAGACTAGTTCAAAATTCAGCTAGTCCTTAAATGGCACACAGGTTGTTTAAGTTCTGTCATCCCTGGTATAAAACAACACTCTCGCATTAAACTAGACTGCCGATGAAGGGGAGATGGGGTTCGAATCCTGTTCGGGTGTACTGAGGGTGGTTTTTTGAAAATTGTTTTCAACTCTTCCGCTACAAAAATGCGGGCACATTTTTCTAAATTCAACCTCACTCATCCTTAACCCATTATCATAGTTTTGTAGAGTGTAGGTCTAGTAGGAAAAACACTATCTAACATTTACAAAAATTACTAACTTTTTTAATGTATTCCTGCTTCAAGTCATATGTTAAATAAACGTCATGTGTGATAGATATTATCAATACTTAACAAATTATATTACTAATATAGTAAAATGTTATCAATGTTAATACAAATATTTTAATGCTTTTTCTAAACTGTTCTTTCTACCAAAATCAGGGTATACATAAACGGACGAGTAGTATGATCCGGCGCTAAAAAAATTCTAGAAATATTTTTTTTAAAGTGGTTGTGGCATAGCTCATTATTGCCCCGAGTCTTTCAATTCAATCTATAACAAACTGTTATATCTTGTACCAAACTGTTATTTCTGTTGCTAAGTGAAGGTAAAGACATATCTTCCTGTTGATTTAGTCCAGCTAAGGGGCAGCACACACATGACAGCTTAATGCAGTGTAATACAACCAGAGGTCCGCACGCCACATGAAGCCCACTACCTTCGACTTTCCTTTCCTCCCTAGCACATTGGGTGTCGTCCTTAAACTACGCAAGGTTTTTTTGGGGGGGGTGGGGGTTTTGGTATCTTCTTATGTTTCTTACGAGGGGAGAAGGGGATCAGATACATTTTACGTAAGTTTTTTTTTTTCTTATCAGTGTTTATAGTGAGACAAAATCTTTAAAAAATAAAAGGGTCAGAAAATAAATATAGTGATTATAAAAATGTCCTTTATATTTAATTTACTTACGACATGTTAAACCTAATTTTATTGCAATTAAAGTAATCTAAAATTTCATATAACTTGTTTTATTACCAATTATCATGTCTAAAAATAATCAAATTATTAAAATAATATAGTTTATCATATCGTAAAAAAACTACAGAAGATAAAGGGGGTAGGGGGGGAACGGTGACGATAAATCTTACGATCCTTTACTTCGGGGGGAGGGGGTGTCGAAAATCATTTAAAAAAGACTTACGTAATTTAAGGACGGTTCCTTAGTGATATTAGTATTATACATATGTTCCGACTGGAGAGAGGGACGTGATGTTAAAACCAAACAAAAAACTACTATACTAGTATTTTTCTAGTATTTAAGCTTGTCGGCAACAGATGAACTAAACTTTAGTAATCAATATGCAACTTATCTTTCGTTGATATTGTTGAGTTGATCTGTTCTATCGCTATTAAAAATACGAAGCCCGTAGTCAGCCTTATACAAATTTTGCAGTGAAACTGTTATTTTAATTTAAAAATTCTTTAAAAAAAATAGGTGACCTGGCGGTCTAGGGGTAAGGTGTCAGACTTCTATGTTGGCGGCCGGGGTTCGATCCTCAGTCCCGGCAAAGATTTATCTGATTACCAAACCCTTCCTTCACCTCTGACAAGACATCTTGTAAATGTGAGGAATGCCAGGCCTCCACCGTGGCTCGGATTCCACGTTAAACTGTAGGTCCTTCATTCCATTTCACAATAACCCTACCATTACACATTATCGTAAGTGCGTATAACCCGAACGGGTAGTAAGACGCGGTGCTAATAATAATAATAATAATTTAAAAATATTCAAAAAACAAAAAATTAGAAAAATGAATAAACAAAAATCCGTCTCCGTTATGTTCTGTCTCGTGGTCTAGGTGTGTGAAACGTTTCAGATTTATTGTATGGTCTTCTTGAGGGTGTGGACAGTTTACACACAAACACATTAGGATTTTTTTTATTATAGATACATGTTCTACGTTGTTGTTGTTTTATTTATTAAACGTTTTACTTGGTTACAACAGTGATTAAAAGTTTTTCTACGTTGCTTGCAGCCCACTTATTTCACTGAATTATGCAGATTTGCCCGCGAGTCAAGGAAGAAAGGACCACACTGCTATAATGTGTTTGTTC
Source organism: Timema douglasi (assembly GCA_901482245.1). Classification (NCBI taxonomy): domain Eukaryota; kingdom Metazoa; phylum Arthropoda; class Insecta; order Phasmatodea; family Timematidae; genus Timema; species Timema douglasi. Next base: position 38,504 of record CABEEJ010002308.1, on the reverse strand, counting down.
TTGTCTCGATAGATTGGTTTCTCTTTGTATCTACCCCCCACCACCCTCCACTTGCTGTAATTTGTGGATGCGCTATGAACAGATCTACAACTACATCTGACTGCCGTATTTCCCATCTCTAGTATCGTTATTTTCTACTTCAAAAAGTTATTTATTGAGGCTTATGACAACCTTGCCAAAGTCAATATTTGTTATTATTTTTCTTTGATGATTTAAATATAACCATGTAATAAACAACCTTAGGTTTTATGACATATATTGGTTATTTTTTTCCTTTTGGTTTTTAACTCAAATAACATTACAACGAGTAACAAGATTCAATCCTTCCTTCGCCTCTGACAAGACGTGTATTAACCACAACTTGTGAATGTGGGGAATGCCAGACCTCCACCGTGGTTCGGATCCCACGTTAAACTGTAGGTTCTCCATTTCATCTCACAATCACGCTACCATTTTCACATTAGCGTAAGAGCGTATAACCCGAACGGGTAGTAAGACGAGGTGTTAATAATGATAATAATATTAATATAATAATAATATAATAATAAGATTCATGTGTGTTGTATTAACATTTTATAAGGGATATTAAACATTTCTACTCTAATGCGACTTTGGTCAATTGAATATACTAAATATTATTTCTCTTACAAACATAATTTTATTTTGATGAAAATTGCACTTCCAACCCCTTTTTAAGTACCATGCTTTAGCTTCTAGAACTAGTCAATTAAAAAAAAAAAAATTGGACCCTCTTGTCGCTTTGATCCATATCCCTTCACCAGACTCACAATCCTAGAATATCGTTTCCCACATTAAATTTGTCACACGCGAATGTGGGTGCACTTCCTCTTATCATCTGTCCTAGTCCCTATCACTTATAATAGATTAAGTTACAATTGAACTTTGTTATGAAAGTGGTCATTGGATTTGGTTTATTTGAACTATGAATACATCAAATACGAAGGAGACTCCGAATGGCTATAACGTTATTATAATGTTTTAATGCAGACTTAACTATCGATGGTTCTTGAAACACGCATCGCTGAGCATGCGGAATAAGCCCTAGTCTGGTCTGGTTTCACGGGGATCGAAAGGTTAGAGCTTGAATCCTGGTTGGGTGTATTGAGGGTGATTTTTCCTCGGTGGTGTTGTTTTCCGTTTTTCATGCAAATGTAGGTACATTTTCTCGAAAAATCTTACTTCTGTAACTTCCCCAATGGTGTTAGTTAATATGTGGTACGATGCTCACATAGAATGAAGATAGTCCTTGACCAACAAATTTACATATGTGAAAAATGTATATAAATATATATAATTTAGTAAAGCAGGAACCTAATTTTTCGTTACAGATGTGAATCGTGGTCCTTCACTCTGTAGGAACTCAAGAGTTCATTATAGCATCTAGAAAAGTACTCCATCTATTCCTATCTTAAGCTAGTTCTATCCAGTCCATCACATTACACCTTATCCCTATCATGAGTTAATTCTATCCAGTCCACCTCATTACACCTTATCCATATCTTGAGATAGTTCTATCCAGTCCACCTCATTACACCCTATCCCTATTTTGAGATAGTTCTATCCAGTCCACCTCATTACACCTTATCCCTATCTTGAGATAGTTCTATCCAGTCTACCTCACAAATCTATAGCATAACTTCCTTCGGAAGGGAATTAAATTCGTCAGTCTCATTTCGATTATGTCATGTAAAAGAGCCCTGGAAGATATGTGAAAATACCTTCCAGTCAAAATTGGTAAGCTATTTCGCGTTCGCTCTTAGAAATTCTCTACGGAGAGTAACGGGGAACCACCACCCTTTCTGAACTCCTCTAGTAAATGAGATTTCTACCAGATGGTGCAGACAACACTAACCAGCTGAAGGGCTGAGTACATGCCCAGCTGCAGATGGATATAAACCACATCAAACCAGCCTTCGGGTTGTTGACAGAAAAATATAATTAGAATACATGAGAAACTCTATAATTTTCCCTCGTAATCATAAAGGTGTTTTTATTTAATAATAATAATATTTAGCACCGCGTCTTACTACCCGTTCGGGTTATACGCTTTAAGTACTAATTACTCTAATGGATTAGGAATTGTGAAGGTTGAATTAGAGGAAGTGAACCCGCATTTGTTTGGAGGGAGAGTGGAAACCCATTTAGGAAAAAAACCTCAGTTCACCCAACTGAGATTCGAACCTCGATCTCCCCGTCCTCAGAAGTCGAGCTCAACACGACAAGCGCGTTAGCCAACAACGCCACCGAGGCGGATGGTGTTTATATTGATTTTGTGTTAATACATTTTTTTGCAGCTATTATTATTATTATTATTATTATTATTATTAATTTTATCACATAGTCCACCTTAAAAGGTAGCAGTGTTGCCTGGACCCTTTACATTATGGCCTTATCATATAAGCTACAACATGGTCGAATATTGCTATAGTACATGATAAACGAAGGATCCAGTTTATTAGCACACTATTACATTATCACAAGACTTAACAAATTAAATTATGAAAACTCACACATATCTATTGCCAATAATTGCAGTAGCTAGGCTAAAGGATCATATAAAACACACACATAATAAATTGTTTAAAATAACTCCCTAGGTCGAACTAACGACCTACTAGATTTGTGTTTGAGGTCTACCTAGTAATTCCGACACGGAGGCGGGCGATATATTTGGTACTCCTACTTATGTGGTACAGATTTATAGTTTACCCTTCCAAATGTCAGCTCAGTAAAAAAAAAAAAAAAAATAGTAATAATAAAAATTCTTAAATAAACAGAATACATTTTTGAAAGTCATGTAAAAGGAGAGCCCACGCATTTCTCCCTCTTAGTGTTTAATAGGTGGGTCACCTATTTTAGTCAAATTTATGACACAGTAATGACTGAATAAATCAGTCGGACGTGTAAGGCGCATGCGTACATAGAATGAAGTTCGTACATTCCAGAAGCCAGCGGCGGGTGTGTGCGGGAAATGGGAGTTGGGGAAGAGGTGCGGGGGGAGAGCGGGGGGCAACTTCATTATATACTCTTGCACCATTTAGTTGTCACACTACACAGGTATAATATGTTCCAATAAAATATAGTCCGACCTTCGTATATCTGGCGGAACTGTTAAGCATTTAATATATCTTTTATTTGCCACCTTTTGAAAACTGATTTTTAGCCGACTATTTATTATTTTTATTATTTATATAATTTAATAATGGTGAATGGATTTAATTATATGCCTATATTCCATATGTTATTATATATTTAAATCAATGGTTCACAAAGTTTTGGTTGAAGTTTCAATTCTAAAATTACATACTTGGTGGGTTGGATGCAAAACACATATATTCTAGGGCTTAAGTATATGTAGGCTGTTGTATTCATATTTTAACATAAAAGCTTGGAATAAATAAAATACATCGCTTTTAAATACATCTATATTTTATTGTAAACAAAACTTTCATTTGGAGGATATTTCAATCTAAATATAGACTAATGTTTCTACTTAAGTAAACTCAATAGGAGACGTTATTATGAATTATACTTACAAAGTGAAAACATGTTTTTTTCTTATTTATTATAATTAAGACATAAAAATTGTTAAGGGCCGTACATCAATTTGAGTTTCTATAACTTCTCAAACAAATAACTGCTTTACAAATAATTCAACCAGATAAAATTGGGAGCACGTGTTTATATTGTGTCCCTTTAGTCTATAAAATTGAGATTTTACTACAAACATCTCAAGTTGTGACTGAACATTTTATAAGAGCATACAAATAAATAAATGGTACGGTCGAACACAAATACGTTTTCGCTCTTTTATCAAAACTGTACCTAACAGGAATATACACTTTAATATTTATTTTTAGCATAGATTTTTACTAACCTCTCGGGCTACACCTTTATATACTAACTACGCTAAAGTATTAGGAAAGTTATATTTAGAGGAGATGTATCCGCATTTACCTGTAAAGAGAGAATGGAAAACCATTTAGCAAAGAGCACCCTTGGTACACCCGACCGAGATTCGAGACCTGATAACCTCGTCATCGCTGGTCTAGTAGAGTGCGATAGTAGTGCGTTAGACCGTGCGGCCATCGAAGAGGCTCATTTTTGTATAAAAGAGAAAGATAAGAGCCTAGCTCCTAAGATATGTGAAATAAAATGGTACGCCTTTTTATAGAAACATAATAGGACAAATAAACATCGCATTTCACAAAAAAGCATACATTAAATAATATACACGGTTACAGAAACATTATTTGCTCCGTGCCTTTTAAATTCTCCATATCCCAAAGCTCTATTTAAATAAATCCGTATTTGCCAATAGCTCATAAAATATTAATTTTATAAAATAGTATTCCAAATAAAAGTTTTTTATTTATAAGATCTCTACAGCTTTACGATGATAAACAATTCGTATCTTAAAGAGTTGCAGATAAATGATAAAACTAATAAATTCTGTTAATTTTAAGGTCATCTTGATGGGAAAATGAGAAGTATAATTATGTGTGGAATGTTAAACAATGCCTAGATAAGAATTTTAATCAAAATCATGAAAACCAATTTTAAGAAAAATATAAATATTTGTTTTTCCGTAGGAAAGCTACTCTAATAATAATAATAATATAATACTTAGCATCGCGTCTTACTACCTGTTCGGGTTATACGCTTAAGTACTAATTACGCTAATGGGCTAGGAATTGGGAAGGTTGAATATAGATGAAGTGAACCTACATTTGCGTGGAGAGAGAGAGAGAGTGAGTGGAAAACCACTAAGGAAAAACCACCCCCAGTTCACTCGGGCGAGATTTGAACCTCGGTCTCCCCATTCACTGAGGTCTAGCTCAACATGAAACTAGCGCAATAGCCATACCTTGATTTTGATTGGAAAAGTAGTAGAGAAAATTCAAACATATTTATTTGTGCCCAACAGTGATAACATTTCACTATAGGCGATTCCTTACAGTTGACCTGGTATCGATGTTAACGAAATGTTTATGACCAAGACGATACCAGAGCTCGGTTTGGTAACGCTTTCCTTGACCAGACTAAACAATATGGTTACGATCAATGAGCCGAAAAATTGTGCGCCAATTTAAAAACAGCATCACTTCTTATGAGAGATTTAAACGAGTAGAAATTCGTAGTAAATGGATTTTAAGTATTTGTAGATTAAAATGGATATCAATTACTAGCCAGAAATACAAGACAATAAGTAGGTACTTAAAAACCGTCTAGTTAAGAATAAAAGAGAGTATTATATGATGCAGGCCCATTAAATATGACATACGTACCTAATGTTTTCTTAAGTCTATTTTAGGAAAGACACGTTTAGCTTGATATGGTGTGTAAATATTAGGAGTAGTCAAAATAATCACCAATATAACTAAGAATAAAATTAAAAAGCTCATTTACCATCGATTTACAGTACATGTAGTAGGATTACATCCATTCAATTAATATCTGTTAGATCTACTCAACACCAACAGCAATTTTTGTTTAATAAAAACATCTCAAAATCGTGCCCGCATTCCACCTTGGTCAGAACCATTTGGTTGAAAACATTCGGTACCAAGACGTAACCAAGTCAATCGCGAACACTCGCCGTACATGATTTGTGTTATTTTATAAGTATTGATAATATCTATCAAAAGAGATGGCTGCAGATAAAATGCCTTAATATATGGATGTATTAAAATTGTTTTAGTAACTTTAGTAACTAACTTCTACTGTTATTCCTAAAAAATCATACTATAACTAGACCACCGAGGCGGGTTAGGCTACTCTAAGGCTAGATAAATAATTCCAAAAATACCTCTGACGAACCTTATGAAAACCCTAGATAATAAGTTTTCACCTGATTTGTAAAACTGTACTGGCTCTAATCCCAGTTACAGACAGATAAACGGATAACCGGCATTGCGATCAACACTTTTAGGGGGGCGGGGGTTCACGGGGTCATGAAACGTCTAACTATGTAAAAATATAGAATTCAATTTTTTGAATTATCACAATACATTTTCTCTCCAAGGGATCGCAAGAAATTAAAATGTGTTCATTAATGTATTGATGTACTGTACTACTTTTCTAACCTTATGATTTTGTTACGTCATTATTATTTAGATTTATTTTAAAATAATCATTAACGTTAGGCCAAAAACCTGTAGAGACTAATGTTTAGAAATACAGGATGATTAACTCGGGACTGAACACTTGTATTTTGGCAGGTGTTGCTTTTGAACTTTATTAGAACGGAAAGTTTTAGGTTATATTCAGATTCGTAAAGGTCCTAATAAAGTAAATTATATGGGTGCACATCAACCATTATCTAATGCCATTAAGTTGTTTAGTAGTTTAGTTTAATTGTTCGGTCCCGAATGAATCATCCTGTATTAAGACACATTTAGAAACATATTTTAGTAGAACAATACTTCTCACATTATTAATACATAAAAATATCAATAACGTATTAGAAAATAAGCCCCATTAATTAAAATACCCCCACACACACTTGCATTGGTGGACGCATGGTATAACACGTCAGTCTCGTGTTAGAATGTATTGCCTGTTATGGGAAGATCGAGATTCATTTCCCGGTCGGGTGTACTGAGGATTTATCCTAAATAACCAGCCCCGTGGTGTAGTGGTCAATACACCTGGCTATGAACTTAAGGACCCTGGGTCCCATTCCCGACCGGCACCTTGAATATTTTTCCTGAAAGGGGAATTACCCCAAAGACCACCTGGATTTGATTAATTAGGCTTAAGTTAGGTTTAAGTGTTACCACTGGTTCCCCATGAAACACTATGGATTATTTCCAGATGTAATAATGCTGTGATAATATTTCGGTTGTCTATAGCTGCGTGGTCGAGCGCCTATCATCACTGTACGGAATAAATACCGTTTAACTAGCTGTTAATTACTCCGTGGTCGAGCACTAACTAAATCGGTATATTTATTAAATGAAAGAAAGAGAACTATTGATGGCTGTTGATTCACACACGGTTTATTTAAATGACATCTGTTAATTACCTATACATACTCCAATTAAATGATTTATATCAATGCACACTTATGATATTAACGTAAATTATTGTATTGTGTGTTAGACTGTGACTGCGAGAGCCAGTGCTAGTGCCAGTGAGTCCCTAACTGCTTTGCTTGGATGCCTTAAACATACATACGCACAAGCGGCTTATATATGACATACCCCTTGCCTCTTTGTTCCCTCATCACCAGTGTAAAAACTAACTAATAGAAAGAGTCCTGGTGACAGGTGTTGTGAAGGCTAGCTTCTTATTGGTATAGGGGATTGGCGTCTTTTGCCAAATACTGCGAAGTTGTTCTTTTAACAGGAAAAGTTGTATGAAAAAAATATATTTTATTGTTGTGATATTTTTCACATTATTTCTGAAAAGCGCGTGTTTCTTCATGGATGAATCATAAAAGGATACTCTACATATGTTACTTTAAAGAAAAATTACCTTCATTCATGACTTTTTATATATTTTAGAGTGATCCAAACCAATATCATTACACCCACCCTCATACTCACTATCACCATCCTCTCATCTCATCGGGACATGGAAAGAGACTCCACGGAAAGATGTACGATCACTACTTTCGGGCGTTCTCTAGACAATGGTACATTAATACTGGCTAATATTTCTACTACTGGGTTACGGATGATGTAGCCCAGACGCGAAATATTATTACAATCCTACATTATTTCACTCTCCCTCCGAGCAAATGTGGGCATGTCTATAGCAACATAGAGCTTCATATGATGTAAATGTATACGTTCACACGCGTGACAACACCCTTGACGATGCAATCTTGTCCTGCCCGCAGGGAGTCGTGAGGCGGCGTTCACGTACGCCATCTCTAGCGCGGGGGTGGCGTACGCCGTGACGGCGGCGTGCAGTCGGGGCAACATCTCCGAGTGCGGCTGTGACCCGGGCCACAAGAGCCGCAAAGAACCCGCCCCCCAAGGCTGGAAGTGGGGAGGGTGCAGCGCTGACGTCGGCTACGGGATGAAGTTCGCCCGGCGTTTCCTGGATGCCCGCGAGATTGAGGGGGACGAGAGAAGTCTCATGAACCTTCACAACAACAAGGCTGGACGCAAGGTACGTCTATTAGTAGTCAAAAATATATTTAGGGAACAGGGGAAATAAGGAGGGGAAGTCCCATTTGAACTAAAATTAAGTTAGTGCTTCTATCTGTTAGACCATAACGAAACCCTTCTAATGCACATTAGATTATGGTTAAAAGAGGTCACTGTCATATTAAAATTAATAAAAAAGTGTTTGCTGGGATTCTTATGGGATTTGAAATATATAAGCTGGTGTCTTGGAAACTCTGTGTGATATGACTTCCCCCCTTTTTATTTTCCTATTTAGGCCTACCCTCTAAATATGAGGGTATCGTGTATTGTCAAAGTTTGGCAGCCTGGTCTACGCCAAACTTTTACGTGACACAGAACATGATGTTTTAAATAATTGGTGATGGAATATAAGAGAAGAATATTCGGTTAGTGACACTAACGTTTCATATAAATTTTAAAATTGGAGGAATTAATTAATTTATTTGGGCTTTATTAAATTAATAGAATAAATCATGTTACCTTAGAATTGAATATGCACTCAAAAACACGAAACATAGAAAGCTTGTTATAGTTTCTAAAAAACTCAAGTTATATCTATACTATTTTAGACCAAGATGAACAATTAGATCCCCCCATTTTGTATATTAAAAACTAAATAGGTCTTATAAGTTTAAACATTTAAATACATTTATTGCTGTTTGTGGAAAATTGATAGTAGAATCGCTGAAAAAGTGTTTATTTTCTTACCTTGAGGTTCTGGAAAACATACGATATCCTTCTGTAAGAACATTTGAAGCAAACATATTTATAATTATGAGCCGACATATTAGTCAACACAAATCAATAATTAAGTCCAACCAATACAAAAAAATAGAAAATTTTGAAAAATGACACGTTGACAAGGGAATTAAACCTGTAGCTTAGCGCACCAGTGCTCTACCGCTGAGCTGTCCAGGATAAGTCCCATGCTCAGGGCCATACTTCACTCATAGTTTAAGACAGAGTCTGTAAAGGTCGTGTAGATATCTTACACTAACATTGAGCTGCGACATTGTAAAAGGGATGGCGATTATCATGGAAGTAAATGAACGCTTGTTCAACTTAATGTACTGTACATGTCCAGCAAACTTACAAGATGTATAGGATCAATAGTTGTGATTGTAAGCCGTGTCAAGTATCATATTTGCAAATTTTCAAAAATGACACCTTAACATGAGAGTAAAACCAGAAACCCACGCTCTACCACCGAGTTATCCAGGATTTTTCATGTGCTTAGGGTCATTCTTCAACCATAGCTTGTATTGTTAGCTAATCATCCTTTACATCTTGTGGACTTTCCCGGTCATGTACTGTACATCAAACTTTAGAAGCGTTTGCTTACTTCCACATCTCTATATACTGTTCAGTCACTTCAGTTTGACAACAAAACCTAATTAAATTCGAACCATGGGCCTGTACAGTAAGGTTTCTAGAGTATAAGGTTGGCAAACTCAGCCAGTTTTATGGTTCATTTAGTGGGAGCTGATGACGTCGCTTTGTGACCAGAGCCAATACGCTGCGCACAATCGTATAAACTTCATAGTGTAACGCTTTTAAGTACATCGCCTTACACAGCTGCGCTATACCTCAAATATAGTGTTCTTTATATCTACTTTTTCAGAAAAATTTGACGGTTATAACAGTACATTTTTCTAATTTATTTTAAGAATGTAATAATTTTATTTATACATTAAAAAACAATAAAAGAAACTGTACGAACTGAGAAAAGTACTATGCGAGGAAATTTTTTACTTCTCAGCCAGGAAGTTTTCGTCAGTGAGGATGTTTTAGATAATAGTCTGAAGTTGATTTTTCATTTAACTTTTTATTCAAATGATGGTTGGTTTTGCAGAAATAATATTTATTAAGTCAGCGGTACGATAACTCGATTCTGCTCGCCGAGAGCTAACAGTGGATTAGGTCTGCGGCTACTCCAAGCTAATTTTACTACTCACGTTATCAATCATACAAGATAAAAAAATATTGTTGCTATAATATATTTCATTACCTCAAACGAAATTATAATTTAGCATGTTAATAACATCCATACTTGCCTATTAGAGACTATTTCTGACTTTTGTGTTGTCATTAATGAACAAGTTTTATAATAGCAGTATTCAATATTTCAGATGTGAATTTGAAGTCAAATTCCACAAATATATGTTGCTTCCAGTTATAGAACAGTCTTCTCGCCACTTTAGCATCTGTTTGCAAGGACCTCAAATTTGGTCGAATCTTGGATCCTTTTATCTTCATTTGGTCATAGTGAAGAAATGCAACTTTTTCATGTGTTTCTTTATTTTCCCCGGCTATCTTCAGTACGCGCATCACGGATATCAAGGGTAGAGGTCCATTTCTTATAATCGACAAATCTGGTAGTGGATAACGACTTTTGTTGTTGTTGTAAATACACATACGTTCGTTTACCTAAATATCACATAGTCAAGGTAACTACAATTTTTTCCTTTTGTCCAATTAACTTTGCGTTCATTATAAAGCAATAAATCCAATTGATTACTTGTAAAAACAATTCCTAGTTTTCCTAGAATTTTGATTTTTCAACTAATTCGGGACTTTTATTCTTTTTCAGAGAAATAAGTTTGCTCATGAGCCTACGGATTTCCAAATATTTTCGTTTCAACGCACTTTGTTGTTTTCCTAGTTTGGATTTCCATTTTTCCCCCCCTTTTGTAATTAAAGATATTTTGTAATCATTTCAGTCTTATTCCCACTGGTTTTACTTGCTTCGTCGCTCAGATTTTTAGAGACACAATTAATTACACCCTCTTCTTGGGTTTCCTTTCTCTGAATATCTATAGATGACAATATGTTACTCATTGTTTGTTTATTCAATCTATTTTCATGCCTAGCTTCACGGGTAATATTTTCCCCTTGGATAATAATTTTGAAGACACGACAAGGAGGTTCAATGCTTAGTTTAAGGTAGGAAACAACTGACGATTTTAATGTGTTTTTCTTAGGAAAGTTCAGCGTTTCAACCTGAAGGTCGCATTCATAATCATCAGGTAAAAATAAAATTCTGAGTAAATAGAACACAAATAATTTTCTATCACGTTTACAAAGATGAATCCATCTTCGTTTGGCACTAGGATATTTAGGGAAGGTATGGTATATAGCACCAGTACCATTAGTTATCTTGTGACTACTATTGCACACGGGAAAGGTAAAAAACTTTCTTGGCATTTTCTAGTAGTGTTACAATATTTTTTGTAACACTTAAAACGGCTCACGCATAAATGATCATTAAGGTTACAATAAACTCACAAACATGTACTGTTCACAGTGAAGTTGGTAGCATACTTGTCATAAATAAGAAGGGAATAACGAATTTGAGACCGCTCTACCACGTGTAGCTCTACTAACTGAAGCAAGCCGGCGTCAGTCAGATGGAGGTCACGAGCTGACGTCACAGCAGCACCGCGTGCTCGGGAAAAGCTGACTGCAGGCCGGTATAGGGAACGAGCCAACCTTATACTCTAAAAACCTTGCTGTATAGTGCCTTAGAGAAAAAAAAAGTAGCTTATTTTGTTTTAGCAGTAAAATGTTGGTTTGAGATTGTTAGCGTTAGAGCAGGATTCTTACGGGTTGCTATTTTATACAAATTTACTAAATAATAAAATTGCTCGGATCGATGGACAAGTAGAAAAAGGCGTCAATCTCGTATCGTACTTTCCTAAAGACAATCTTTACGGAGGCCTACGGAAAATTAACCACAGGTAGACAAATAAATGAACATCGATATGCGAATTGAAATGAAAGAATCAGTGATAGTAAACTCTCATTCTTTCATAAAATTATCGTATTTGAATATATCTTTATTAATTAATAGCCTAACAATTATTGAAAAACTTAAATATTAGGCGTGTGCGAAGTCCACTTTTTCAAATCGAAGCGAACTCAATCGAATACATGAAATATTCTCGAAGCGGAATCGAAGTTCGAATATTTTATTTTTATTGTTTTATGCTTGAAAAAATATTATATTGTGGCTGTTTATATAACTAAATGCACTAAAATTACTTGGCAAATATCATATTGCACCATTGTTTGTAATATTCCGTGCTACTCTGACAAATCGAGCTATTATCACAACTTACAATTCAATTATTTCAGTTTGTTTCTCATGAATATTAATTTGTAATATATAAACAGCTCAGAATGGCTATAATTGAAAATAAATGGAGTATTTTAGTTGTCAATATTTTTATTGGCAAAGCTTCGAAGCCGGAATTTGTTTCAAAGCGAAGTCGAAGCTGATGTTTGCTTCAAAGTTTCGCACAACCCTATAGCTTAAATTTATTGTTATAAAAATATAAAGCTAATACAATGTTTATTGTGTTGATCACATTTGTTTAAATTGTTGTATTTCAATGTTTGATTGGGCAAATTATTTTTATTATTTCCCATTGGTAGACAAGATATCAAATGATTAAGGACATGGATAGAGTACACACAGTTAAAAATAATTTACACTAAAGGATTATAAGGATACGAAGCTTACGGAGTATATTGATGAAAGGATTAATACATATATCTCTCTCTCTCTCTCTCTTAAGGGGACTGCCTAGGTAGATGAAATGGTGCCAATTAGATGTTGTGCCTAAGTTAAATATTGACAAAACCTGTAGCACTAAACTATTTAATATATTCCTATATTCTCAGTAGATTGTAAAGAATTTAATAACAAGGAAGAATTGAATGTATAGTAGAATTATTATTGTATGAAGGACCTTATAAAAAAACGTTAAAATTGATAACATTTACCTATACCAGTAAGTTTTGGAATAGTCTATTAAAGATGAACGCTCAAAATCACTTGACTTGATGTGCAAAATAATATATGAAAGCAGTTTTTTATTAAGTATAACTGTCAAATACAAGACTCAATAAGTATGATATTAACCCTCGGTGATGTACACTCCGTTTACCCTGAAAGGTAGCAATGATAAACAAAGGGAAATCCTGAAGTAAGTTTCAAACCCATCTAGTCTGGTTTGCATGCCTCGGGGTTTGAATCACAGCCGGGTGTATAGAGGGTGTTTTTTTTTTTACTAAATGGTTTCTCATTATTTATCCAAGAAAATGTGGGTACATTTCCTCTAAATCCTACCATAATTATCCCTAATCAATTAATGTTATTAATTGAGTCCATACCGGACTTGTAGTAATAAGTGGTTAAAAAAAAAGAGCTGTTTATTATGTTCTGACAAAACATTGCTTTCATCTTATCAAAGTAAAAAATGCGTATAACCCGAACGGGTAGTAAGATATGGTGCTAATAATAATAATAATAATAATAATAATAATAATAATAATAATAAAGTAAAAAACTTACAAAACCGATTGCATGCTGATCCAAAAGCTTGATATAAAAATGGTGTATATTTATCTGACATTTTGTTCTTTGGAGAGCTTATTCCTTTTCTTTGTTTTGCGTGTTCTCACTCATCCAATATAACCCCACGTGCTGTCTTCTCCGATCATTTACTTCTCACCGCTGAACACGAGCAGTGATGCGACAAGGCCACGCGAAGGACTGACGGGAAAACCTCTTGTGGTCAGTTTGTATTGGTTGAGATTATTTCACCTGTCCATCTATCTTACTTAATTGCAGTTTCCCGTGACTATCTCCGTCTCAATTAAAAAGGATTTATTGGATATCGCCCGAGGCCAAACTGTCACAGATTGACACAACACATAGAGAACGCTCTCCGTGAATAAATTCCGTCGTGTCTTAGATAGATGAAAATAGAAGACTGTAAGAATACTTCTTTAAATAAAAACATCATGTGATTTTTTTGAAACAAAAGGGGAGAAGCGAGTAAAACATACGAACAAAAGAGAAGAACCAGTGTTTTCCACCTAATATGTACAATATTCTTAAATTACCTTCTCTCAGATTGCAGTGTTCATCCACACATCTATTCTAGCCTAAGTCATCTGCCCATACTAAACCATCAAACCACCCATCCCCATAAACCAAACATCCTAACTCATCAATCCATTCTAAGAAATTAATCCTTCCTAAACGATCTATCCATCCTAACCCATAAATTCCATCCTAAACCATCCAACCATTAATTTATGCTTAATCATCCATCCATTAATTTATCGTATGCCTCGTCTATCGAATCATGCCTCCTAAGCCATCCACCCATCCCAAGCCATTCAACCATTTTAAACCATCCATCCTTTCATCCTAAGCCATCCAATCATTCATCATTAAACATTCAGCCATCTATCTAATATAATCACATTAAAATTAGCGTTTTTAAAAAAACTACCTTTGGATGCTTATAATAGCGTTTCATATTGACTTGTTTGAGGAAGGATAAATAAAGAATATGGGCTTTAAATCCTTGAGAGTCTTACACAAGTGAAAAATTTCTTAAGCCTTACCATCCTCATCTCTATTCCATTAGCGTAATTAATCTACACGTACAAGCTGAACGGTTACCAAGACGCCGTGTAAAGAGGAGTATTGTTTTATAGATATCAAAAGTCATATCTGAAAATCAGATGATTTGATATATCAATGTATAAAAATGTGATCCGGTTCGGGGTAAAGTTCTCACCTCAAGACCAAATATTGTTGGGTTCAAATCCAGTCAAGGTTTACGGAGCACAACTTACTTCGGAGGGAAAGTAAAGCCATCGGTCCCATGTCGATTGTGGCATGTAAAATAACTCTGGAAGGTATTTGATAATACCTTTTCTGGCGAAATTTATAGGTTTTCGTCGCTCGCTTATAGAAATCCAGTGCTGAAAGCAACGGAAAACCAACGCACTTTCAGAACTTTCTTCGGACATGTACTTTCTCCCAGATAGTGTGGACAACGTTAACCAGTTTAAGGTCTGAGTGCATGCCCAGCTCTGGATGGCTGGGAAGCACATCAGGATCAACCCTTGGATTGAAGACTCATCATCACTATATGAAAATACAGTAGCCCCATGGCTTATTTGGTGCTGGCTGACAGCTGATGGCTTTGAAAAGTTACCAGACCAAATTATGTATCCCTACGCCGAACCATATGATCTGCAAAAACATGTGCTTAGCAGCTATCACTTCTGACAGTCAAAATCTAGGTATACATCTAAATTTTGACTGTCAGAAGTCAGCTGTTAACTGTCAGTCAGCACCAAAGAAGCCATGAGGCCACTGTAGTTTAGGTAACTTATTTGAACGTCTAAAAAGGTTCTTCCTATCTGAATCAACTGTAGTTCTCGTCTCTTGTCTGTTCCAGGCTGTGAAATCGAACCTCCACACCGAGTGCAAGTGTCACGGGGTTTCCGGGAGCTGCACCATGAAGACCTGCTGGAAGACGCTGCCACCGTTCCGGCAGATAGGGGACAGCCTCATGAAGAAGTACTCCCGCGCACGCGCCGTGGTGGCCGTGCAGAGTGGGTCACGGCTCTCCAGGCGCAGGCCGCTCCAGGTCAGTCGGGATACACGGTTCGAAGGCCTTGAATCTGAATATAGTTAAGAGTAAGAGATCTTGCTTGAATCGATTATTTCTGAATGTAGTTAGAGTAAGAGATCTTGATTGAATCGATTATATCTGAATATAGTTAGATTAAGAAATCTTGCTTGAATCGATTGTATCTGAATATAGTTAGAGTAAGAGATCTTGCTTGAATCGATTGTATCTGAATATAGTTAGAGTAAGAGATCTTGCTTGAATCGATTATATCTGAATATAGTTAGAGTAAGAGATCTTGCTTGAATCGATTATATCTGATTATAGCTAGAGTAAGAGATCTTGCTTGAATCGATTATATCTGAATATAGTTAGAGTAAGAGATCTTGCTTGAATCGATTATATTTGAATATAGCTAGAGTAAGAGATCTTGCTTGAATCGATTATATCTGAATATAGTTAGAGTAAGAGATCTTGCTTGAATCGACTATATCTGAATATAGTTAGATTAAGAGATCTTGCTTGAATCGATTATATCTGAATATAGCTAGAGTAAGAGATCTTGCTTGAATCGATTATATCTGAATATAGTTAGAGTAAGAGATCTTGCTTGAATCGATTCAAGCCAAATAAATAAGTGCATTGAATCTATAGTATGATTTTGGTAGGAAGAACAGTATATGTTGGTTACTGAAGTTAGAAAAACAATTTTAATATATTCATACATTAGGTCATGTTATCTGCAGTGGCCTCTTTTGATATATATGGTTAATACATGTAAAATAACACAGATAATATAGTAAAATATTATCAGTGTTGGCCACGAACAATTATGTTTGAATTTTCTAAACTGTTCTTCCAACCAAAATCAGGTTATCTTGAGAATATCAATCCAACGATTCGTATAGAAATTGAGGGCCTTAACAATATTTCAAATACAAATAGACGTATATTTTAGGAAAAAACAACTAACATAACATATGTATAACGGTATATTTACCTATTATGCTTAATTTAAGCAACTGGTGAGAGACAATTATCAACTTATTTTATGGTGTGAAATGTGTTTATGCAGTAAATTAAGCCAATATTCAATTATCCGCTTCAGTGTCCAAATACTTTGAGTAGTCTCTCTCGTGTTGGACTAGCCTGCTGATGACGAGGAGATAGGGGTTCGAATCACGGTCGGGTCTGCTAAGGGGGATTTTTCCTAAATGGTTTTCCAAACTTTTTCCACGCGAATGTTGGTAGATAGCCTCTAAAATGCTTCCTTCCTCATCCTTAAACCATTATTATCATAATGCGTATAACTTGAACAGATAGTAAGACGCGTTGATAAGTAAGCTCTGCTAGCTGGCGATACTCCACGACACGTCACTGCTATCATGGGTCAGGCCTTGACCTTCAGGATCAAAGCGAAGTTTGCTGAACACTTAACTTACTCTTAAGTTCTCCAACGGGGTTGATTATTACACCTTTAAAAAAATAGGTTTTGAGTTTCAACTTGAAAATTTGTTAATACATACATTTTACACTGACCTAGCGAATACGTAGGTTTGGACAGTGAAAAACAAATAAGCTATGCTGTATTTTTTCCAGAATCTATTTCACTAGTTAGGGTAGTACGAGACTAACAATGCGCCATTTTAAAAGTTAAACTTCACTGGTATTTACATAATATCAGTCAAATTTTATAAAAAACAAACTTGTTGATTTATTTGAAAATCTGTTTTTTTTATCACTGCGTCTTACTACCCGTTCGGGCTATACGCTTATGCATGAATTACTCTAATGTGTTAGGAATAAGGAGAAATTTCAATTTAGAAAAAGTGAACCTGCATTTGCTTTTGCATTTATGGAAAGCACCCTCAGTGCATCCAACTGGAAACGAACCCAGATCTCATCATCATCTGCAGCCAGTTTATCACGAAAGAAGTGGCTTAGATCATTTGGCCACCGAAGTGGATGAAAAGATATTGATTAGATTGTAAATTTTAATAAAATTATACACGACTGTAAATGTAAATAAAAGAGTTTTAAATGGCTTATAAAATGTCTTGCTATTAAAATAGCAGCTCGTGGTTGTGTATACAACATGCGCAACAACATGTTAATGTTTTATCAAACTAGACACGTAATCATGCTTTAAATTTAATATAACAAATACAGTCGGATTTATTGATGTGAAAAAGGGATTTTTTTTACAAACATGCTAACAAAAATATACAACCACAAAGATTTTTTTTTCAGAATTCGCTTTATTAGAAGCCAGAAACTATCCCCGTATTTACGCTTATGGTTTTGGAATGAGAAGGATATAATTTAGAATAATTGTATCCGAACATTTCTGGAGGGAGTGAGGGAAATAATGTATGAATTCCACATCAGCACATCTGACTGGGGCTTGAACTACTCGTCACTGGTAAAACAGACATGTTAAGGCTACGTACCCACTGGTGCGGCTAAAATCGTTGAGTTTCAATGGTTACGTAACACAAATGAAAATTATAATAATAATAATAAATATTCTTTTTTTTTCTACCCTCCTATCTCCCTCTTTTTCTTTCTCTGCACCCACCCCATATTTATCTTCAAATGTCGTGAACATCCAACACTTTTGTTCAGTTGGTATCACATCCCCCTTACGAGCTAAAGAGACCACGTTTCAATCTCAGACAAGACCATTAAGATACCTATATCTTTAATAATATCAGAGCTTCCTTTTTTTTTCTAACAGCTATGAGTTAATATTGCGCGTCTGGGCCACATCATTCTTAACCCAATCTGTGGATAGATCAGCCAGTACTAATGTACCGTTGCTCAGGCGACGTCCGAATGTACTAATCGTACAACCTTTCCATGGAGGCTCTTTCCATGTCCTGATGAGATGAGGATATGATGATTGTGGATATGAGGATATGGGACCAGTGGAAACACTTAAACCTAACTTAAGCCTAACTTACCAAACCCTGGTGATTGTTGGGGTAGGTCCCCTTTCGGGGGGAAAAGTACCCAACGTACCAGACAGGAATCGAACCCGAGACCCCTAGCTTGTAGACAGATGCATTGATCACTAAACCATGGGTCTGGTTACCATTTTGAGTTAATGGAGGGAGACGAGTGATCGTGTGTGTGTTTTTCAGCTTGTGTTGAAGAGGCCGCCACCCAGAGGGTTCAAAGCGGTACCGGCGCTGCTGAGGGTCCCACGTCGTTCAGACCTTGTGTTCCTCCAGGATTCTCCCAACTACTGCGAGAAAGATCCTTCCAAAGGCTCCTTGGGCACCTCCGGGCGGCTCTGCAACAGGACATCCAGGGGTAAAATATTTAGATGTGATTATTGACTCATTTTGGCAGCATTACTGTCAGCGTACACTATGACGTTTAGCATCAGCATCGAAAATATTCCTTATTTGAGTTCCCCCGCCCATTTTTCCTCATTTTCATACAAAATAATCCATTGCACAGTTTCCACAGGAATAACATTATTTATAAAATAAAAACATATATTTTTGAGCTCAAAGTTGATAACATGTTAGTATATTATTAGTGTAATTTTATAGGAATTGATAATATCTACCTAAGGGATATCTGCAGTTAACCCGAATTGACGTGTAAATACGTGAGAGTAGATAACTATAATAAATTTCCTGGATATATTATAAGGCTTTTATTATTTATTTGAATAGTTGGTAAAAAAAACTTTCACAAATATTTAAATTGTTGAGATATATTTAATGAAAATGCTTTGATTAAAGTTTAAAAAAGTAGGTAGGTTAGCCTATAAATTATATTTTAGCGGTTAGAACAATTATACCCATGTGTAGCGAGGCAATCTCGCAAAGAGTGTGGATTGTTCTAAACTCTAAAATATAATATAATAATTAACCTACCACCCACTTCAGTGGCCGCGGGGTCTAAGGTGTCACTCTCGCAGTAGACTAAACTGCCAATGATCGGTAGATTGAGGTTCGAATCTCGGTCGGGTTTACCAAAGATGGTTTTTCCAAAATTTCTTTTCTACTCTCCCTACATTAAAATGCCAATACAAGTGCTTTAAATAGAGCCTTCCCAATCCTAAAACCACTAGCGTAAATAGTACATAAGCGTATAGCTCGAACGGGTAGTAAGACGTGATGGTCAAAAAACCTATCATATTTAACTTGCATTCTCGTTAAAAATCTCATAAATTTAAGTCTTTGTGTGACTCTCCTACTTACATTATTTTGTGAAAAAGTGGGAGGGTTGGTAAACACCCAAATCGGGAATATTTTCCAATGTGATGCGATAAGCCAGTGGGTGCGCTTATCTTATAGCTACAGTTCAATTTTTTTAAATCGTCCTTAAGAAATATGATTTTTTTCTTAGAGCAATATTGATATAATATTATTATAATGCCGGGATCACGATAAACTTAACTTTAACTTAACGTAGCGTTCACTTAAGGTTCACTTAACTTAAGAAAACAGATGTGTGATCACGATTCACGTAACTTAACGTAACAACTCGAGCCAAACAGCTGCACTCTAGATTATGTATTTTGATCTGTGATGTTTACTATTTGTAAAGTGTTTATGATCTGTGAATGTTTACTTTTTTCTATAAATATAATAAATATTTATCATTAATCTTTTTAATTATAAATATAGCTTTCCTATTTTAGTTCAATCTTAAATCAACTTTAGCCTAATAATACCATAAGTTGTGAAATATATTGTATAACATAATTCGTCATAAAACCAACAATGAATTACTAAATAGCCTCGTAGAGGTCAATCCCATAATGATTGGTTGGCTCGATCACGTGATACCCTTCATGTAATGTTCACTTAGCGTGAAAGACCCCCCAGGACAACTATTAAGTTAAGTGGACTTTAGGTTAACTGCATCTTGATCGCTTCCATTTAAGACCACGAGGAGAACCTTTACGTTAAGTTACGTTAAGTTAACATTAAGTGAACGTTAAGGTGATCGTGATCCCGGCATAAGGGTTATTTTATAAAATTTGGAAATATCTCTCAAAAGTGACTGTTGCAGATTACATTAATTGACGTATGGATACATGGAAGTAGGTCTAGTAATAAGAAATGGCCTTTCATATGTAAATTTGACTGTATATAAGATAACATTAATAATACATAAGAATTTAAAGGACATTTACCAGCTTTTGTTGTTAAATTTATATGCACATAAAACGCTTTTGCCGAAGAGAAAATGTGAACCTCCCTCTGAATACCGCTATTAAGAGTTGAAGCTAAGCACGTTAGGATAACAATACCACTGAAAGTACAAGATCTGAAACATATTTCTTGGTATTTCAATAACCTGACAGTAAACCGACTACTTACTTACTTTTTGGCGTTAAGAACTCGAAAGTTAATTGCCGCATTTACGAATTTACGCCACTTATCACAATCTTAAGTTAGTTCTATCCATTACACGTCATTACCCTATCCCCTATCTTGAGCTAGTTCTATCCGGTACACCACATTACACCTTATCCTTAACTTGAGCTGGCTCTTTCCAGTCCACCTCATTACACCATATCCCTATCTTGAACTAGTTATATCCAGTCCACCTCATTACATCTTATACCTATCTTGAACTAGTTATATCCAGTCCACCTCATTACACCATATCCCTATCTTGAACTAGTTATATCCAGTCCACCTCATTACACCATATCCCTATCTTGAACTAGTTATATCCAGTCCACCTCATTACATCTTATACCTATCTTGAGCTGGTTCTATCCAGTCCTCCACATTACACCTTATACCTATCTTGAGCTGGCTATATCCAGTCCACCTCATTACACCATATCCCTATCTTGAAATAGTTATATCTAGTCCACCTCATTACATCTTATACCTATCTTGAGCAAGTTTTATCCATTCCACATCATTACATCCTATCCTTATCTTGAGCTGGCTCTCTATCCAGTCAACCTCATTACACCATATCCCTATCTTGAACTAGTTATATCGAGTTCACCTCATTACTCCCTATCCCTATAATGAGCTAATTCTATCCAATCTATCTCATTACACCCTATCTTTTACAGGTCCATTCTAGTGCTATCCTCCCATCTGCGTCTAGGTATTACCAATGATTTCTTCCCATAGGTTTTGCCATTCAGTAACCTGATCATGGTTCTAGATTCTTCCATTTGCACTGCATGTCCTGACCCCCGTAAGCCACGAAACTTGATTATCCTAACAATGTATTTTTATGAGTACTTGGTATTTAACTCATCATTATATAACCTCCTCCACTCCCCAGTAGCCTCATCCCTTTTTGAACCAAATATCTTCCTAAGCACCTTGTTCTCAAAAACACTAAATTTCTTTTCGTCATATAAGTTATGAGGCCAAGTTTCACACCCATAAAAGACAATCAGTAAAACAATTGTTTTGTTTATTCTGAGTTTTACATTCCTTTACAGCAGGCAAGAAGACAACAATTTACTGAAAGAGTAGTAGCATACATTTCTCAACTGTATTCTTTTACTAGTTCTCAGTCTAATATCCTTATTGCTAGTTAAAATTGTTACTAAATATTTAAACTCATGAACCCTGTCAAATGATGTGTTTCTCGCAGTAATTTCTAAATTATCATCCCCTAATTTGTGCTCTCTGTGTAACCATATACTTAGGTTTGGAAGTGAATGCTGAAAATATCATTTTCTTAGTAGCCCCTAGAAAAATTTCTGCATTTCTTGCCACACCTTCCTTACTAACCCAACAAAGCTAAACCATAGCAATAGCTACATTGTTCCGTTTAATGTCAATCCTTCCCTACTTTTTTGCATTACTCTAATAGCATGCTGTAAGGCTAGATTATAAAGTAATGGGGAAAGTGCATCTCCTTGTTTCAAACCGTTTGGTATTTTGAAAGTATTTAGTAAGTAGCACCCAACAATTACCCTTCCGTGTGTATTAGTCAAACATAGCCTCAATTAGCTTGACAAGTTTATTTGGGTATCCAAAACTTAATTAAAATTTCATATAATTTGTTTATTTAAACTGAATCATATCACTTTTTAAAATCTATGTATAATTAATGAACCGCATGTTGTATTTCCACTTTTTATAATATATGCCGAATAGTAATAATCTAATCCGTTGTTGCCTTTCTCGTCAAAATCCACAATAATGATCCCCAATCCTTTGCACATGGCGTTAATCTCATTAAAATTTGGTTAGATAAAATTTTATAGCATATTGGCAGTAGTGAGATACCTCTATAGTCATTACACATGGTTTTATATTCCTTTTTGAAAATGGGTATTATAATAATTTCGGGTGACCTGGCGGTCTAGGGGTAAGGTGTCATACTTCTATGCTGGCGTCCGGGGTTCAATCCTCGGTCCCGGCAAAGACTTATCTGATTACCAAAACCTTCCTTCACCTCCTACAAGACATCTTGTGAATGTGGGGAATGCCAGGTATCCACCGTGGTTCGGATTCCACGTTAAGCTGTAGGTCCTCCATTTCATCTCACAATCACCCTACCACTACACATTAGCGGAAGTGCGTATAACCCGAACGGGTAGTAAGATGCGGTGCTAATAATAATAATAATAATAATATAATTTCCTTCCATTTTTGTGGTAGTAACGCATGGTTCCATACGGAACATGGAAGTTTATGACTTTCTAATACTAACATTTCACCACCTCTCTTTATTAACTCTCTGCTGGAATTGAACCTGTACTTTGAGAGTTGTGGTTCTTTAACTACATAATAGCTTCTTCTTTGACTTAACTAATTCTTGGTTCTGAGATTGATGATTCAACATCATGGATTTCCACACTCTCGCCCAATTCGGATCATTCATGAACATTCCAAATATTCCTGAATTGGTCCTTCCATCCACTCAAAACCTCGCTCGTATCTGCCATCAAGTTTCAATTCTCATCTTTCACTAAATTGGCCCTAGTGTTATAGCTTATCGTATAACCGTTAATAACTAACTAAAGTTTCCTGATATTTTTATTTTGACTATTTTGTTTTATTTCGCTAAATTTACCCTTTAAAGACTCTTTATTTTTGTCTCTGAATATGGCACTGCCTTTCCTTCTTGCATTGCTAAATGAGTGAAAGCACAATACACTAGGGCTCTCTAAACAATTTTAACACATTAAAAAAGAATGAAGTTCATTATAATAATGATGTACACCTTGGTTCAAATATAACACATTTCGTGAAATGCAACATTGGGGTGTTTTCATGAGATCATTCAAAGCCATTTCGGATACTTTGCCCATTCAGTTTCACTGAGGAAACCGACTACTGATGAGCTAATGATTTGAGTGTCTCTATATACTATTGTTCGATCTTGGTAGCTTTGGGGTAAAGTTCTCGCCTCAGGATCCGATGCTCATAGGTTCAAACCCAGCTGAGATCAACAGATTTTTCTTGAGCTATAACAATCCGTAGCACAAATTCCTTCGGAGTGGAAGCAACGCCGTCGGTATCATGTCGCTTGTGGCATTTAAAAGAATCCTGGAATATTTCTTGGCAAAATTTGTAGGCCCTTTCGTGCTCGCTCATAAAATTTCAGTGGGGTAGGCAACTGGGGACTACCACATTTCCTGAACACCCATAGTAATGAAATTTCTACCAGATGGTGCAGGTAGAATTAACCATCCGGAGGGATGAGTCCAACTAGAAGAATACATCATATTGCGTGTGCACGGGGCACAATGGTAGAGTCAACTGCAAGGTTTACAGTTACGGATTTCACGATAGAATCGTTTAACATTTCCAAGACCAATAACACCTCAAGACACAGAGAGCCTAATTAAAATTATACAATCACCTCTAAATTACCATTTAAAGCTCAACCTTGCCACAACTGTGGCCGAGGGGGTCTTACGACCACATTTATAGTCTAATTTCGGGAGCCAATAAACCTACCGGCATACTAATAATAGGCAGTTCAGGTCAAATAAGGGATCGGTAGACGTCGGAATCTCGACTAAAGCTTAATTTAGACGTTACCCGAAAATAGAAAGCAGAATCTGCCTCAGTTGCGCAGCAATTCACGCTCTTTATGTTGACCCATGATGCATTGCAACACTAGCTTAAAACAACTGATTATTAACATACTTTATTTTCTAGTGGATAAACATATATTTTGGATCATTCTCCCTAGGGATGTTTTCAAATTATAACGCTGAGTCGGGGCACAATTCAATATATCAATGCACACGCCATACATTACCAGGTTATTTCAAATCTCCTCACAACATCTAACGAATCTGTCTGCTTGCTTCTGGCTGTAAAGCGCACGCGTTGTCGAATGCGCATGCACACTGATTTGAGATGGTTGGTTTTAAGATTCGATTGGTTCTTCTGTGCCGAACATCTCGGGCAGAGCGGACGAAGTAGATGTGAGTTGGACCTAAGCGGAACGACTCGCGCCGATGAGGCGTAAATCTTGTGATTGGCCTAGAGCTCGTCAAGTAACTACTTTTCTGTTCTGCGCTACTAATTTTTCAGCGAGCGTGTGAATACACAGTGATATATATATATATATATACATATATGGTCCTATACTTGCGGTGTATTTGATTGTCATTGTTCGAATCTCTGCCGGATATACATTTAACATAATTTACCACCACTTTGGTTTTGCCGTCTTTTACGAAAATATCCGTTTATTTTCTAAAGGCCTTCCTCCTCAAACTTACCCTTTACATTAAGTCATTAATACCCCTTGCATTGTATTTAACTAACCACTAATAAGTGAAGGGTACGGGTGAAATAGAGGTAAAGTCACACTATGCACTTTTTCTAGAACATATATCAGATCAAGGATCTCAGTAAACACTTTTTACTTAACTATTGATATAAATAAGACAGACAACTCTTTTAACACCAATCTAAAGTGCATTAGAAAGGTCTCATAATTGTCTAGCAGATGGCAGCACTAACTAAATTTGAGTTAAAATACGAAAGAAGTGTTATATTTCCAGGTAGAAAGTGTTTATGTAAATTTACCCAAATGTACATCTCAGGTAAAGTTCCCCGTGTTATTGTTGTTCCTCAGGTACAGACGGATGTGATCTGATGTGCTGCGGTCGTGGCTACAACACCCACCAGTACACCAAGACGTGGCAGTGTCACTGCAAGTTTCACTGGTGTTGCTACGTCAACTGCGACACGTGTAGCGAGCGGACAGAGGAGTACACGTGCAAGTCAAGTCAGCCGTGACACGTGTAGAGAGGTACCAGAGGAGCAGGCATGCAAGGGCAGTCAACTGCGACACGTGTGGCAAGCGTACAAAGGACTACACGTGCAAGTGACGTCAACCATGACACGTGTAGTGAGGTACCAGAAGAGCAGGCATGCAAGGGAAGTAAACTGTGACACGTGTAGTGGGCGGACAGAGAACTACACGTGCAAATGACGTCAGTAATGACATGTAGTGAGGTACCAGAAGAATACACGTGCAAGTAAAGTTAGCCATTCCACGTGTAGTGAGTGAACAGAGGAGTACACGTGCAAGTAAAGTCAGCCATGACACGCGTAGTGAGTGAACATAGGTGTACACTTGCAAGTAAAGTCAGCTATGACACGTATAGGGAGCGAACAGAGGAGCGCACGTGCAAGGAAAATCAGCCAAGACACGTGTAGTGAATGGACAAAGGAGTACACGTGCAAGTAAAGTCATCCATGACACGTGTAGTGAGTGAACAGAGGTGTACACGTGTAAGTAAAGTCAGCCATGACACGTGTAGTGAGTGGACAGAGGAGTACACGTGCAAGTAAAGTCAGCTGTTACATGTGTAGTGAGCGAACAGAGGAGTACCCGTGCAAGTAAAGTCAGCCATGACACGCGCGTAGTGAGTGAACAGAGGTGTACACTTGCAAGTAAAGTCAGCTATGACACGTATAGAGAGCGAACAGAGGAGCGCACGTGCAAGGAAAATCAGCCAAGACACGTGTAGTGAATGGACAAAGGAGTACACGTGCAAGTAAAGTCATCCATGACACGTGTATTGAGTGAACAGAGGTGTACACGTGTAAGTAAAGTCAGCCATGACACGTGTAGTGAGTGGACAGAGGCGTACACGTGCAAGTAAAGTCAGCTGTTACACGTGTAGTGAGCGAACAGAGGAGTACCCGTGCAAGTAAAGTCAGCCATGACACGTGTAGTGAGTGAACAGAGGTGTACACGTGCAAGTGACGTCAGCCATGACACGTGTAGTGAGCGAACAGAGGAGTACACGTGCAAGTAAAGTCAGCCATGACACGCGTAGTGAGTGAACAGAGGTGTACACGTGCAAGTAAAGTCAACCATGACACGTGTAGTGAGTGAACAGAGGTGTACACGTGCAAGTGACGTCAGCCATGACACGTGTAGTGAGCGAACAGTGGAGTACACGTGCAAGTAAAGTCAGCCATGACACGTGTAGTGAGTGGACAGAGGAGTACACGTGCAATTGAAGTCAACTGGGAAACTTTGAGTGACCTCTCAGAATTTACAGTTTTACCATACATGGTAAAACATGTAATATTCAAATCAAATGACTAGACACCAAGAAGGGGAGGTGTAACCATTGAAACCATGTGTACTCAAACAACTATAGCACGTAAGATTTCAAGCAGACATTCAAAATAGCTATCCAGCTATCGTTTACCAGACACCACCCGACTATGGCAATGAGTATTTTAACTTCCTAATTACATGTGATTCTTTTAGTATATACGATAATGTATTTTACACTTTTAGATAACTAGTCTAATTCAAATATGTCAATACCTTTCACAATAATATTACTAAATCGTAGTGGAATGATATTTTTTTATAAATTTGATACTGACTTTTATACAAATAATACCTTAACAAAATAAAATTAGCAATATTCGGGTCAAGTAAAGTTCCTTTAGAATAAATAATGAAAGCTCTCACATCTAATCAATTTGTTTTGATAAAATTTAAGTAATTGTTTAATTTGTAAAACCCAGATTTTTACAGGAAGCCCACTTTTTTTTTGACTGAGTCACTAAAATTTGTCATCCTAGAAATAAGTCTTATTTGATTTGTTAATTATAGAGTTAATCTAAAAGTTATAAAAAGCGTCCAATAATACTGCCTCACGCATTACTGTATAGTTTTTATTTATATTATTACTAACTAGCAAAGGTGCCCAGCGTCTCACGGGGTAACCACGCAACCCATCGGCAATGCTTTGCGTGGTTACCACGAGAAACGCTTTCATTTACTTCAAACAGACAGATAAAAAATGTATCCTCATTTTATTTCTTCCTACCCAGTTTTTAATTAATTTAAAAAAAATCAAAATTAAAAATTTCGGCTCCAAGGAGATGCACACGTTTGTGCACAAGAGGTACTAAATTTAAAATTTCAGACCTCTGCGTACGATAGATATCGCGCAATGTTCATGACAGACACACAAACTCTTTATTTTATTGATATATATTAAACGGACTAAGAATGTAAATACAATTGTAATATATATATTTTCACTGTGGCAACATGAGTAACAAATTTTCAAATAATGAACTTCCTATGAAAATTAGACCGTACACAAACTGCTATGAAAATTGTGTTGAAACTGCCAATAAACAAAAGGTATAGTACTTTTGTGTTTCTAGGGATTTTTTTTTTACCACTCACTGCGTCTTAATATCTTTCCAGACTATCCGTATATATACCAGTGTTCACACGGTCTTAGATGTCAAGGTCGCAGTAGACTGGATTGCCAACGAAGAGGTCACGTTTATAATCTCGGTCGAGATCGCTAGTGGGTGGTTTTCTCATCCTCTTTCCAAGCTTAATGAAAAGTACTAATGGGGTAGGGGAAGAGAAAAGTAGAGCTTAGAGAAAGTGTAGCCCAAATTTGTTTGGAGGGAGAGTTTGAAACTCTTAAGGTAAAAAACAAACCTTCTTACTTTATTTCACCACACTGGGATCTAAACCCTAACCTCCTCATCATTGGTAAGCCAAACAAAACGAGACTGTTGCCTTTGTAAGCGTGTCCACCGGTCCAGGTACTTGTTTCTAGTAATCACTGAGTGAAAGAACTGATATTTATATATAAATATTTAATTCAATAGCTTTATTAATACATTTTAATTGTTATTATTTAATTATTTTAGCTAAGTTTTTATATTCACGATATGTATAAAATTGTATATACTTTTTCTTTCAGTGAAGCTATCTGAATTTTTTCGTATTACTTCTATTTCTGCGGTATTACAGGAAGGAGCTTTTTTAATGGAAACATAATTTGACGTACACTCTGTTGTAATAACACTTATGCCGTGTATAGACGTGAGTAAGGAATAAACGAGGATTTATCACTACTAGTAGGTGTAGGAGAATGCTAATCATAACAGGGGTGGACAGCCTTGTCGTTAATCGCCACTTGTGGTTAATTAGCCATACAATTTATTTATTAGAGGTATTTATTGTGCACTTTCTGAACCTACTGAATATGAGTAAACGAGAATTTCTATGAGCGGGAGTGAAAGGTCCCACTTATTTTTCCGGGAGAGGTATTTTCACATAACTTCAAGGGTTCTTTCACTTGCCACAATCGATTTGGGACATACGGCTTTACTTCCCCTCCATTGAAAGTTGTGTTACGCATTTCTATCGCTCAAGAATAATCCACGAACATCAGGTTCTGAGGCGAGAACTTTACCCCAAGACCACCAAGTTTAGCGATTGGCCGTAGAAGTGTGGTGATTCTAAGTTTGACAGCTCTCACAGTAAAATAAACTTTTTCCTGAAGGCACGTGTTGGTTGTAACTTGATATTTTCTGTATATCACTGGAAGCATTCCACATGTGCAGTGAGTTCAGATTTTCGGGCAATATTTCTGCAACGTGTCATAAAAAAAAAATATTGTCAAATTTCTCATTAAATCCTCTTACATTTTCAACATTTTGCGTCTGAGGAGGCAGTTATAACTGACTAGTCAAAATGTACTACAGTACATGATTTGAATAATCTTGTTCAAACGGTGTGGGTTGTTTTAAATGCTCGATTGAGCTACATGATTTATCAATCTTTTTTACATGGTGTGGCAAATTTCACTTCTCGTTCTCCACAACTGTGGCTAAAATAAAAAAATATGCTCCCCACCTTTTCCATAATTATAGGGTAATGATTTCCAAAATTGAGGGGGGTATAACGTTTCCAGGGAAGGTGTGAAGTTGTTGGAAAAGCTAGCTAAAACTATCAAAATTTTAATATTACTGAATTTAATATCATTTTGGTAAATCGTATACTCTATTATATAGTAGTCAGTACTAACTACTAACGTATAAT
Organism: Timema douglasi; assembly: GCA_901482245.1. Lineage (NCBI taxonomy): Eukaryota > Metazoa > Arthropoda > Insecta > Phasmatodea > Timematidae > Timema > Timema douglasi. The sequence continues at coordinate 8,599 of CABEEJ010002308.1, read as the reverse complement.
TGAGGCAGTTTGTAAAAAATCTTTTCGTTAGTTCGCTTATGTTTTAAAATCCTCTATACTCATTAGTCATTACCGATAATTTACTCTTCAAATGTTTTTTTTAGCCCACGTGGTTTAATTCGTCACTCTAACATTATACTGAATTGTTGACGACGGGGAGATCAGTGTTTGAATCCCATTTGGATGCACCGTCATTATTTTGTTTTTTTTACTAAATCGCTTTCCATTTTACCTCCAACCAAATTCGGACACATTTCCTCTTAATTATATCTCCCTCAGCCCTACTCCATTACTGCAAGTATACGAACAAAACAGCCCAAATGTATAGAAAGGCACGGAAAACACATACATTCAAATATTAAAACTTTATATAGCTATATATTCTATATTTATTTTATTTGTAAATTATATAAATTAAACTTTAGGATAGTGTTCTCATTTTTATATGATATAAAATATTTTAAGTAAGTTTATTATATATATGAAAACGCGAAAAGTGGGGTAGAGGGGATTGGGGCGTGGGACTCCGGAGCAAATAAAAAGTTGGGCATTAGATTAAAAAGGTGAGTATAGCCTGATTTTGGTTGTAAGAACAGTTTATAGAATTAAAACATATTTTTTGCGGCCAACAATGATAACCTTATACCATAATATTTGTGCTATTTTTGTAGGTATTAAAAATATATCTATCAAAAGTGACAGCTGCAGATAACATAACTTAATATATTACTATATTAAAATAGTTTTACTAACTTTAGAAACTACGAGATACTTTTCTTCCTGCCAAAATAAGGGTATAGCCACATCCACCGTGCATTTATGATGTATTGAAAGCTACAGCTAAACTTTAAATATAATTAATCAAGCAATTTTATTGCAACAAAGTGTACGACTTATACTAGGTTAGAAAACTAAATAAAACTGTGTGGAAAATGTCGAAGCACAAGTGGTATCAAAGGTAGAGATGAGCTTATAGATTTAAAATGTGTTTATAACTTTGTATTTATAGCTCTCCTCATTTTTATCAGTATTTTTTTCGTATGTGTGTGTGTGTGTGTGTTTGTACTTATTTATTATTTTATGTAAAACATACATGACGTTCTTTTTTATTTTCAGCACACACTATAAATGAATAAGTTTTCAAATTTATTCTCTGAGTTCTATAAACTAAATATGAATATTTTGCTTTGTTGACTTTGATTAATTAAGAAAGTATCTAATACCTATATCGATTTTAAAATGGGAGAAAAACTGTATTTTAATTTTCATAAAATAAACTTTTCCCAAGATATTTCACGATCCACTGCCATTATATATTTTGATTGTATGGATTATAAAATATGGTTGATATTATTTTCAATATATATTTTTACAGTTATAGAATCCAAACGTAATGTTTACTCGTTATTCCACCACGATTGAAACGCTTGCTTAGCCTTGATTTTTCTGTTGTTGGCATTTCAACCTTGATACTTGTCTGGAGGTAGATTGGTAGACCTGATCAAAAGAATGGAGATCATTAAAATTCATTTCCACTACCATGTCAGTCCACAAATGAAATGTGTTCACTTATAAAGAGGCTATACAATAAACGTGATTACGTCATCCATACATATAAATATATGTGATTACTTTGTGGTTTATTATAATAATTACATGAGTATGCTATTTTTTTTAAACATTATACTTATTGTTATGTTATATGTGTATTTATTAATAATATAATAAACGAGTCTGAATTAAAAACAAATTAAAAATATATTAATAAACAAATGGCTATGTATAACCAAAGTCTTTTGGTTGTACATAATCATTTTAACGAATTTGTTTTATTATTTATTCCTTTAATTAATTTTATTTCAGTACAGATTAACGATTAGTCTAGAAAGTATGATAAATGCTTGAGGCATAAGAGACTTACCAACAGGTATATCATAAATATAATATTTAAACTATCTATTCTTTAACTATTTCCTTCTTTCGTGTTCTGGTTTTGTTTGTTTCATCTTTTTATGAAGTTGCCAATCTTTTTTGAATAGCTTCTGTAGGGTGAAAAGTGGGTTGAGGAATAGAATGGTAAAGATGGACTTAAGCTTGGAGGCAGACATACCCTCTTCATCCAGTGGCCGCAATATAAGGTGTGAATTATGTTCCTCTTTTCATTGTAAAATTCATATTGTGTTCGTTCCCTTGTATCTATTCCTATCCTTCTTCCATAAATAACAAAATGTATCTAAAGAAAATAATTGAAAACAGGGTTTACTTAAAGATCATTCAGAACGGGATATTAGACTTTACTCGTTTATATTGAAACTGTGATAAATTATTCTTTATTTTTACATTCAATTCTATTAAAAATGATATTTAAATGGTTTTTGAAAACTGCCAATTTAGATATCCAAAAAATAGTCAATTGTTAAACTATATTATATGGTCCATATTAATAATATAATCATATTATATTTTATTATTATATGAAACGTAATTTGTTTGAATTTTTGAGTGGGTCATTTTGTTTTACTTTGAGGGTGTTATAAATCCCGATTTTTTCCTAGAAGGTGCTTAAACTATTGTCAATTTTGAAATGCTTAGGTTTCGAAATAGGCAACTATGCTATCTATAGTAAAGGTGCATCGCATCGCGTTCAACTAGTTTACCAAGAAGGAGAAAAGATAAAGGTAGAATATTATAATAAACGTAACCACATTTTCTTAGTGAATCATTTAAGATAACCACCTTAAGGCCCATGTCCCTGTCGAGTGCAAGTCTAAAACCTATTTTATGGGATGGTGGGTGGGAAGGTGAAGGGCGTGGAAAGGCTTTACAATCGACCAAAGTATCCTTCCGCGCCAACAAGAACAGATGGATCACGGAAAACGTAGATGGCGCTAGCTACCGGACAGGAAAATCATACGTTTGGAAATATCAATTTTCTCAAGAATGAGTGAAATGTTTATGTTGATATGGTCAACACCCCTTCTAAAATAATGTATCGATGTTTATTAATTGTAACATTTTCTTATTTTTTGTTAAGAAGCCGGCAGTTTTCTATTGAAAAGTGTCAATTTTATCGATATTTGATCACTGTTAAAATTATAGAGGAGGTGTGCATATATTATTATTATTATTTTGCACCACGTCTTACTACCCGTTCGGGTTATACGCTTTTAAGTACTAATTACGCTGATGGATCAGTAATTGGGAAGGTTGAATTAGAGGAAGGGAACCCGCATTTTCGTGGAGGGAGAGTGGCAAACCATTTAGGGAAAACCACCCCCAGTTCACCCGAACGAGATTCGAACCTCGATCTCCCCGTCCTCAGCAGTCGAGCAGCTCAACACGACTAGCGCGTTAGCCAACTACGCCACCGAAGTGGGTGTGTGCATATATTATTATTATTATTATTATTATTATTATTAGCACCGCGTCTTACTACCCGTTCGGGTTATACGCACTTACGCTAATGTGTAATGGTAGGGTGATTGTGAGATGAAATGAAGGACCTACAGTTTAACGTGGGATCCGAACCACGGTGGAGGCCTGGCATTCCTCACATTCACAAGATGTCTTGTCAGAGNTTAACGTGGAATCCGAACCACGGTGGAGGCCTGGCATTCCTCACATTCACAAGATGTCTTGTCAGAGGTGAAGGAAGGGTTTGGTAATCAGATAAATCTTTGCCGGGACCGAGGATTGAACCCCGGCCGCCAGCATAGAAGTCTGACACCTTACCCCTAGACCGCCAGGTCACCGTGTGCATATAAAAAGTATAACTTAATCAACATACTTACATTCTTGAACAAGTCGTTTCCGAAAAGAAAATGGCAAAACAATAAAAATTCTTGAAGATAACCGTTTGTTCCCATGGCTCTGCATTTCCAAGTCAAATGAAAAGGGCCAATCGCCTTAGGGTGAGATGGAAGGGGACGCGAGAAGAGGCCAGTGTGTTTGCAGTTTTTGTAGCAAAACTTTTTTTAGGCTAAAATAAATCAAATATCGCTACAATGCAAACAAAGATTTTAATTTTATTCCCATGGTGATATCAACAGTTCTTGAACATCTGTCGAGGGTGTCCTAGAAATTAATGACAACTTTATATCTTTATTAAAAAAGTTTGTCATCTAGTGCTACAATGCTCATGCCTGTTTATGTCACCATGTGAAGAAAATTAAACTGTTTGTACTGGAGCAATATTTTATTACGTGCTTAAGTAGCCGCTTGGTGTAAAATGCTACTCTCGCAATAAACTAATTCGCCGATGGCGGGAAAATCGGGGCACAAATCCCGATTGGGAGTACTTAAAGTTTTTTCTTGAATGGTTTTTCACTCTTCCATCACACAAATGCTGGTGCACATCCTCTGAATTCAAACTTCCTCCTCCCTAGCCAACTAGCGTAATCATCACATATGCGTATAACGTGGACAAGTTGTAAGGTGTAGTGATAAAAATATAAGTATTTATTTAATTTATTTCGGCCAAAAAATGTTTTGATATTAAAATGCTTAAACACTGTTCTTGACTCGTTTCCTACTTTCCTACCTTAATAGTAAGGTAAAGTGTGGTTTCACACTGTCCCTCCAAGCAAATGAAGGTAAATTTCCTCTAAAATTCTAAATTACTAATTTCTCTTTTATTAGCGTTGTTATTGTATTCATACAACCCGAACGGTTACTAAAACGCAGCGAGAGAAAAATAAAATCAGAATACTTTTAAAAAAAAAACTGAAAAATGTTCAGCTAATGAAGAGAAAACTTATAAATTATAGTGAGGGCTATACTATATAAATGTTACTGTCTAATAAACGTCCCAAACATAAGTTATATTCCAGCACATACACTTTCAACTTACACCGAAACGATTCAATGTTTTACACCTTCGTGTTCAACAGGTTTTTCTTTACCACCACGTTCAGGCCATATGCATGTATTTTAATTACTATAATGGGGTAGGGATAAGGAAGAAAGATTTTAGAGATAATCTACCCACTTTTGAGTGGAAAGAGAGTGGGAAACTATTTAGGAAAAACTACTCAGTAGACCCGACATTGATTCAAACCACGATCTCCCCGTCTTCAGCAGACCAATAAAACACTAGAGTGATGCCTTAGACCAGTGGTTCCCAACCCGGGGGGCATGAAGCACTTCTGAGAGGACGGGACTAATTAGGAAATAAAAATTAAATAATTTAAGAATTTAATACATTTTTTATTTCAATCACTTTTTCAGAGCAATGAAGAGTATTTTTCTTGCGGTATTGTCAACACTGCAAACCAGCTGTAAAAATTTGGGGGACCAACCAAAAGGTAAGACACTGGTACGCAAGCACGTGTTTATTTTCAAGCCTCAGTTTCGCCCCCCTCCCCCTTCTCCTTTTGTAGCCTCCTCCTAATGTTGGCCTACCATTGCTACCACGTGGAACACCACCGAACTTTCAGATCTTTTATAAAAACTAAGCAATGTTGTCAAATTGAACTAGAAGGAGATTTGCGGTGTGCTCTGTAAACATAAAATTCAATATTCAAGAACTGATTAAAACAAAGCCGTGCTAGCCATTACAATAATTTTCAGTATTTTTAAATTCAATTTTCTGCCAGTATAAAATAAAGAAGTTACTGGAAATTTAAAAAAAAAAATCTGTATAGCTTTCCCAAAATATAGGGGCGCCGGGGGTTGAGTTGATGATCTACTCAGGGGCGTCAGCTGAAAAAAGGTTGGTAACTACACCCTTAAACCATTCGGCCACAGAAGCGAGTTTATCCGTCCTAACATTTTGTTCAGAACAGAGTGTAGAGTATACATACTTACTTACCCTCCTAATAAAATGTGCTCTTGACACCCGTATTAACAAACGCTTTGTAAGCCACAGAATAGAACCAGAGCCACAAACCGCCCTTTGTATATACTCTTTCTATTGTAATTGGAGAAAGGGAGGGGAAATAAGAGGCTCGAGGGGGTTGTTACCGTTTCAACAGCTCTCCCACCCTTTCTCTTTCACACGTGAAAATAGCCCTCTCCTCATGGAGAAGTTCATTTTCCAGTTATCTTGTGTCTACGAATAAAGGGTCGTACCAGACTTGGGGTGTTTTGGGGGTTCAACACTCCCCCCCTCCCACCCAACATTTCCCACAAAGTATTATTAATAGTCCGACACCTCAACTAAGCCGGTATTTCGTTTGTCTACTGAGCTAAGGGGCCCGGGTTTGAATACTGGCATGGCCTAAAAATGTATCGTTGATGAAAAATGCAGATTTCCTCTTTCACTGTGCTGATGAAAAATTAACAACCGGGGGCTGGATGTTGTGTATATTCTATAATTAAGTTAGTTTATAAGTCGTGTGATGATATAATAAGTCGGCTTAGAAAGTTCACTCTACATCTCTCAAATAAATGAAACAAAAATAAAAGAGTATATAATAACATGTGAGACACACTTTAGCGGTGGACAGGAAACACAAAAACCATGAAAAAAGTTCAAGTAAACACGTGTTCCATTTGACTTTGTTTCCGAATTATGGTCAGGCTTGTACTCCAATAATGTAATTATAACATTGATATACAAATATCTACTTCAGAAGCAATAACTACTCCCTTCCGACGCAACCCTCCCGAGCCGAGTCGCCTTGTTTCACTAGGAATGTGTATTTCACAACCAAACAAGCAATTGAACAATTATTAGGATAAGAAATTCATTGCTTACACTGTCTTCTCATTCCAACACCGGTGGTAATAAAAAATAATTATTCCCCATGAATGCTTTATAATGACTCAAAGATGTCTAAAGATTGTTCAAAAATCCCTTAGAAATGCCTAAAATTATTAGAAAAAGACACACACTAAGAAAATGTGATCGTAAAATTCTAAATGATAAGAAAAACCTATAAAATATACATTTCCACAACAAGGGGATCCAAAAAATGAACATTGTATGCTATAACTTGTAAAAATTTGAGCCCTGGATGATTATTGCTTAATTTAAACAGGACTTTTCTCTCCATTTAAAAAAGTTTATATTCAAATATTATTATTATTATTATTATTATTATTATTATTATTATGCTCAAACATCACCAATATATTCAAGAAACGTAGAGATTACCAGGGTCTATGAGTATAAAATTAAACTAAATGTTGATAGGCTTACTGAAGCAGTATAGTATTCTTTTTTTTTTAAATTTTGTCATAAAAACTCTAAAAATACAGATTCTAAACCGCGTTTTATTCCACACCCCCTTTAAAAACTGGTCTTCTCTTGCTGTGGAACTTAACCACGACGACACCCCCCCTTACTCTTCTGAGAATGGCCGTTGCATTCAACACTATCATCTTGTGGTTTATAAAAACTTTCACTCAGGCGAGTTTCTAAAGACTGGAAGAATAAGCAGTGAAGCAGCCATTGAGTCGATCATTCCATGGAGTATCAAATAACTTCTTTGTAGCGTCAATGTTTTCCAGTATACTCGGCTCTAATACATCATAGACCTCTAGCTGTGTGATTAAGAAATGCTTGTGTATTAATCACAACTTATGAATATGTGGGGAATGCCAGGCCTCCACCGTGGTTCGGATTCCACGTTAAACTGTAGGTCCTCCATTTCATCTCACAATCAGCCTACCATTATACATTAGCGTAAGTGCGTGTAACCCGAACGGGTAGTAAGACGCAGTGCTAATAATAATAATAATAATAATAATAATAATAATAATAATAATAATAATAAAAATAATTAAAATAATAATAATAATAATAAATGCTCTGGAGTCCAATTTTCATAATAATATGATAGCAAATTAACTAGATTAACTTTCACGTATTCATACGGCAGTTCATAATAACTGAAGCCAGGGCTGTACGCAGAAATTTTAAGGGGTAGGGGTTCAATAACCCTACCCCCACTCTTGCGTACAACCCTGCTGAAGCTGTTACTTTTCATAGAGAGTATTAATGTTTATAAAATAATAGTCTTCCTAATAAAATTGGACAGTAGCTCAGAATCACCTAATACCGTTACTAAATGGTTTTCCACCCTCCCTCTTCGAAAATGTTGATACATAATCTAAATTAAACTTTCCTCATCCCTAGCACCTTAGCGTAACTAGTTCAAGTAAGTATAGCCCGAAAGGGCAGTAAGACGTTGTGCTAGATAAAAAAATGTCGAGAGCTCCTTAAAAATATATATTAACTTATATTTGCTTATAGCTGATAAACTCTCTTTCACAATGCAGAACCAAATAACGGCATGAGTAGGAATGGTTTTTAAAACCAAATGAGACGATGGGTTTAATCACGAGATAGACCAAAAAAGTTATGTAGAATAATTATGAGTAACATATTTATGATAAAAGCTTTTAGGTTTAACTTTTATTGCATTTCCTTTGTTACAGTTCGATTTATATAGAAAACAAATATTTGACATTAACAAACGTTACTTAATCAATTTTCATATATTAAAGTCATGTAATGTGTGATTTTCAGATTTAATAGATATTTTCAAAACGGTTATTTATATTGTAATTATACTATACTAGCAGCCCAACCCGGCTTCGCACGGGCATAATAATATAATAAAAGAAAATACACAATGTTTTACAGTGAGTTTCT